>QLOY01009084.1:0-19402 GCA_003313965.1 Megacollybia marginata
TGGTTATTGAAAAATAAAAACCCACAGCATCAGGAAAAACCCTTTTTGACCTGGCAAACCTGGCAAACTTGAGTAAACCTGAGTCAACCTAAGTCAACCTGAGCTGATCTGGGACTAACCTAGACATGACCTGGGCTGACCTGGGTTGACTTGGGCTAACCTAGACATGACTTAGGTTGACCTGGCTGACCTGAAAATTGAGACTTAAACCTGGGACTGACCAAGGTTGACATAGGTTGATCCAGGTCAACCTTGAGGCATCCAGGTTAAAAAGGGTTTTTCCTGATGAGGTAAGGATGCGGATAACCCACAGATACATCTGTGCTTGTCCTTAGTCCTTACCTATGGCATGTTTCAAACCAGAACAGTGCCATTGTTACTGTAAGGCGATGAGCAAAATGAGAGCTTATCAGGCCACTCAAAGACTCAGTAAATCTTATAATACTAAAACTAAAGAATACAACAAATAGCTAAAGGTTTAAATATGAGGTAGCTATCTGGTTGACAAATAGGTACGAGTGGAGTAAAGAGATAACAAGGGAAAAAGATAAGCTATCTGTGCCGCATGTTTGGTGATAAGCTATCAGAAGTTAATTTAAGAGATAGCAGATAAGGGAAATGAAAGATAAGGTGATATGAATGTGAAATGAAATAGGGTTCCAATAAGGCACGTGTTTGAGCGCTAAAATGAGGGGAAATCATAACATTACCCCCTCTTTAAGATCATGGTCCCCATGATGGTGTTGTGAATTCAAACATAGGTTTAAAGGAATCGAAGATAGTTCGGTTGGAAGTGATGATGATTCCTCAGTTTGAAGATATTGGTTTTGGTTTATGGGGATGTGTTTTGTGGAAGTTATCCACTTCTTCTTCGGCATGTCGGACATTTCCATGAGGTTCCCAGGAGTTTTCCGCATCAGAAAAACCTTTCCATTTGACCAGATATTCAATATATCAACCCTTTTTGTGACTGTCCATGATGGCTTCGACTTCAAACTCTTCTTCTCCTTCAACTAAATCTGGTGGTGGTGGTGGTTTGTTAGGTTGAATGTCAAAGGAAGGTTTGATGAAGGGTTTAAGTAATTTTTCATTAAAGACGTCATGTTTTCATCGCCAAGGGGGATTTTGTGGTAGTTTGAGTCGATAAGCTGCTTGTCCCACTTTTTCTGTGATTGCAAAAGGTCCATGTCGTAGATGATCTAGTTTTTTGGCAGGCCGTTGAGTTTTGATGTTTGTTCCTTCTAGCCATACTAAGTCTCCGGGTTTATAATCTTGTGACACAGAGCAGTGTTTGTCGAATTGTTGTTTCATAGCTTCCTTTGCTAGGGCCAAGGCAGCTTCTGCTTCTTGTCTTGTGTTAGAGAGTCGTTTAACCCATTCGGTGGCTGAAGGTACTTGGTCTCTTTATAACTCTGTTCTGGTGTAAGGGTGATAACCGTGATCGATGAAGAAAGGTGATTGTTTCATCATGGAATGAACTCGATTGTTGTAACTGAATTCCATGATAGCACACCATTCGCTCCAATTGTCTTGTAGGTAGTTGACGAATAGACGAAGGTATGCTTCTACTTCTTGGTTTGCCCTTTCTGTTTGGCTGTCCGTTTCTGGGTGATAACCTGTGGATAAGTGTCATTTAATACCGAGTTGTTTGCATATCTGATCCTATGCTTTCGCTACTGTCTGGGGTCCTCGATCTGAGATTAAGATTTCTGGAAGACCATGATATCAGATCACTCTATCTCGTACGAGGTTAGCAAATCCTTCTGCACTGAGTTCCATGTGTATGGGCTTGACATGGATGCGATGGCTGTATGTATTGGTGAAGACTTCAATTGCATTAAAGCCATTGGATTCAGAGAGAGGTCTGATCATGTCTGCTGTGACTTTTTGCCATGGTTGTTTGGCTATGTTGTGCGAATTAAGGGGGGCGTGTAGAGGTTGTCGATCAATTTTGTCTTCTTGACATTTGATGCACCCATCAGTATAATGTTGGATCATTTTTTGCATTTGAGGCCACCAATAGTTTTGCTGAATGAGTTCCTGGGTTTTGTATCTTCCAGGATGGCCTGCTAATGGGTTGTCGTGGTGGTCTCAGATGATCCGTTCGCGCAATTTGTGGTTTTTTGGTACATATATCCGATTGTCGTAGAAGATTAGTCCATCAGATTCCTTCCATTTTTTGTCTTTACTTTCTAGAGCTTGTTTGGCTGAAGGATCTAGTTTTCATAACAGGTCCTTAAGCTCTGGTAGGTATTCTGGAGGGTCATGGACAATGATGGCTTGAAGTGTACAGGCACTAACATAGTGATGTTTTCATTGTCTTTGTGTCCCATGTCATGATCTGGTCTTCTGGATAATAAATCTGCTTGTTGGTTTTGTTTGCCCGGTTTATGATGGAGTGTGTAGTTGTATTCTGCAAGCTCTGTGACCCAGCGTGCTTGGCGTTGATTGAGTTTCTGGGGTTGTTGGAAGTATTGTAGGTTTTGATGATCTGTCCAGACTTCGAAGGTCTGTCTGCATCAGGAAAAACCCTTTTTAACCTGGATGCCTCAAGGTTGACCTAGATCAACCTATGTCAACCTTGGTCAGTCCCAGGTTTAAGTCTCAATTTTCAGGTCAGCCAGGTCAATCTAAGTCATGTCTAGGTTAGCCCAAGTCAACCCAGGTCAGCCCAGGTCATGTCTAGGTTAGTCCCAGATCAGCTCAGGTTGACTTAGGTTGACTCAGGTTTACTCAAGTTTGCCAGGTTTGCCAGGTCAAAAAGGGTTTTTCCTGATGCTGGCTCCTAATAGTAAATGTCTCCATTCTGCTAGTGCTTCCATGATAGCGAGCATCTCTTTGTCGTAGATTTTGTAGTTCCGCTCCGTGGGTAAGAGCGCTTTGGAGTGAAAGGTGATTGGGTGCCATTTGTCTTCTATCTGTTGTGAAATTATGCACTGATTGCTCTTTCTGATGCATCTGCTTCTATCCTAAACTGTCCTTCGTCTTCTGGTATTTGGAGGCAAGGGGCTGTTGTGATGGTTTCCTTTAGCGTATCAAATGCCATCTGTTGTTCCTTTTCCCACTTCCAAGTATCGTTTCCTGTTAACTGTGTCATGGGTTTGGCAATTTTACTGTAATCCTTTACGAATCGTCTGTAGAAATTGCAAAACCCTAGGAATTGTTGTAGTTCCTTTTTGTTGGTGGGTATTGGCCATTCTCGAATGCTGTTAACTTTGATAGGATCCATTTTGACTCTTCCTTCTGCTACGATTAGCCCTGGAAATTCTATTTGTTGTTTTTCGAATTCACATTTTTCCGGTTTTAAATAAAGTTTGTTGGCACTTAAGATGGATAAGACTTGGCGAACGAGTTTGCGATGTTCATCAAGGTTGTTGGTGAAGATGGGGATGTCGTTGGTGTGTACAAGGACCTTTCCAGTGTTGATTAGGTCTCGTAGAAGTTCATTCATCATGGTTTGAAATGTGGCAGGTGAGTTAGTGAGTCTGAAGAACATTACTAGTGGTTTGAATAGTCTGCGATTGGTTAGGAATGCTGCTTTCCATTCATCTCCTTCTTTAATTCATATGTTGTTGTATCCCCATCGTACATCAAGCTTAGTGAAATATTTGGCGCCTTTCAGCTTGTTTACGAGTTCTTGAATTAGGGGAAGAGGATATCGATTTTTGATGGTCATGTCATTGAGTTTTTGATAATCTTGCACTGGTCTCAACCTTCCATCTTTTTTCTTGACGAAGAAGGGTGAGGCCATTGGTGATTTGGAGTGAATTCAACTGGTACAGAGATGTTTGTCAAGGAATGCATCTAGCTCCTTTTGTTCTTCCAGGTTCAAAGGGTATACTTTACACCCTGTCAGTTCTGACCCTGGCTTTAGTTCTATGGCATGGTCCCATGGTTGACTTGGTGGTAGTGTATCGAACTCTGTTTTCTCAAAGACTTCTTCGAATCCTTTGTATTGTTCAGGGATTGGGTCTGCTTTTTTGTTTTTCTCAAATTCTTCTGCTAGTGCATTGGAGATGGACTGATGAGCTTGTACGAAGGCTTTATTCCTTCGAATTTTGCAAGGTGGCTTTGGATACTTCATCCAGATTTTGTCTCCATCTTCTACATCCTCTGTTTCTGTGTATCTGCATATGGTGGGACATCTGGTGAACTGTAGTGATCCTGTTGTCCAGTCAACTTCGGGGTTGTGGAAGTTTAACCATTTGTGTCTGAGGAATACGTCCGATCGTCCTAGATTGGTGACTGCGAATTTTCGGACTTCAGAGTGTTTTCCCACTGTCATCCTTATTTCTGCGTAATGTGTGATTTTTCCATTGTTGTTTTCAGTTCTGTCGTGTTGTATGCAGAGATTGGGTGTTCCCATTTGTGTAGGGTTAGCCTTTTTTCCTCGACAAAGTGTTGACTGATACAACTGCCTGTACAGCCACTGTCAAGAAGTGCTTGGGTTTGATATCTGGTTCCTTTCTCTAGATCTTGGAGTTCAATTTGTAAATTTAGTTCCTGGTCCGTTTTTGTAGTTCGGAAGATAAATTGTTTGGGTCCATGAAGATCTTCCAGGCGATCCAGGGCTTCATTGGTGGGGATGTTCAGTAGTAGTTGAACGAGATGTTTGTCTACTTCTCGTTGTTTTTGATCATGCACCCACTGTTTCAATGTTCCTACCCCTGCTTCCGCTGCTAGATCTCATAATTGTGATAGAACCCATAATGAGGAGAAAGGTTCTGGCTTCTTTTCTTCTTTCTGTGGTTGTTCCTGGAAGTGACCTGAAGAAGTAGGTTCTTCGTCTTTGACTTCTTTGATTGTTGTCTTCTATTTGGTTTCTGATTCTGATTTGACACTGGACTCTTGTGCATGTGAAAAAGATGTATTCCTATTGTACAATGCCTCAGGGCATGTCTGACAAGAAATGTGTGCATAAGAGTCCTGACCAGGGGATGACGAAGTTGCATCTGCTTCGCTCCCATCTAAAAACCCGCAGCTTTCTTGAGCTGCTCCTTCTCTTCTTCTGTGATCTTGAAGAAATCGATTGTCTCTAATGTGCGTGTGGTGAAAGGTCGTCGAGGTGGTGGTTTGAGACTACACCACCATCCAGGATGTTTGCTGTGACAGTCTGGGCATTCTCCTCTGCAATCTTTGGAGAGATGGCGACCCATTTTTTTGCAGTGTCGGCATTCAAGCCGTTTGGTTCATCCTGCATTGATGTCCATGGGTTGTCCTTGTCCTCTGTAAGTACGTGCGGTCGTTTGTTCGGAGTTGTTGGACTGTGTGTTTTGTCATGGTGGTATTGGCACTCCAGTGTGAAAGGCATTTGATCTCGACTTTTCTTCTTCGAGTGCCATTTCAATGTTGTAGAGCTTTTGTTTCATTCCAGCGTAGCTGGTAGGAATTGGTATTCCTCCTCTGTATAGTTCTGCATGTATTTCTGATCGTACTTGGCTTTTAAGATGGTCAATGAGGACAGCATCTAACTGTCGGTATCCTGCAGTGGCAGCTTTGAGTTCGAACTTGGTGAAGTACTCAGTTAGGGTGTCTTTCCCTTGTCTGAGGTTTCGAAGCTCATTAGTGGCATTGACTTTTAGATTTGGATCTTTGAAGGCTTCTTTGAGATCTGTGATGAACTATTTAAAATCATTTGCTACAAGGGTGCTGTTATAGGAGTGTGATTCCTTCCAGTTTTGGAGCCAGTCTGATGCAATGCATGGTGATCTGTCTTCTGTGCCGAGATATGAGATGACGAACCATATTTTCCATTCGTCGTCTTTGAATTTGTCTGTATAGGCCATAAGGTAGGTGTCGACTGCTAAAAGAAACCCTTCCCAGTTCTTTTTGTCTCCTGTAAACCTGGGTGGTCTGGTGATTTTGATTTTTGAACTGGTTGTTGTGACTACTGGGGGTGTGACTATTTCGGCTGGTTTATTTTTGGGGATTCCATCAGGTTACATGACGATGGTGCTCCCTCCCCCTGCTGGTTCTGCTAGGATGGTGCCCATTATTCCTGTTGTTGATTCGAATGGCTGTATTAGTTCTCCGACTAAGGAGTGCTCCGTCTTGTCTTTGTGAATTTCGTACTTGGCATTTTTGAGTGAAGTTCCAAGAACGCGAACATAATAGTCTCCTTCCATTCTTCATGATACGTACCATGACAACTGTTGCATGATACGTGAGTCTGCATGGTTGTATTCTGGGTAGTTCTGTGGTGTATATGATTCTTTCTGGAGCTTTTCCTGATGTCAAAGGCATTGGTGTGTCAACGTCAGTCATGTTTCAAAACGGACTGTGCGTAGTGATGACTTAATTGGTTGTAAGGTTTGGTGTTGTGGTATTGACGTTGAAGGTTCTACTGGTTCCTTCTTTACGAGTGGGATTTCTGGTAACACCTCGAGTTCTGGTGATAGCTCTTTGAGTGGTGGTCTAGGCGTGTCGGGTTCTGGTGATTCGGGTGGTGTGAAGAAGCTTTCTTCAAATGGAACTGGAATGTTCTCAGGGTCTTCTGCAAAGGTATCGAGGAATTGGTATTCCTCTATTGCTTCTTCAAGAAAGTTTGTTGTGATGATTACATCTTTTGGTTCAAAATGTTTTCTGTCTGAGTCATATCAGATTTCTGAAATGTATCCGATGTATGTGTTGCGATAAATGTGATATGATCTGTCTACTTGTACATGGGTTACAAAGTGATTTGGTCCATATATGTTATTGATGTATCGGGTTAGGTCAATTGGAGCTGAAATTGGCGTCTGCCCACGGACTAGTCAGATCGGAGTGGATGTCATAATCTGGGCTATTGTGTCTGAGTAATCGGTGTAGGCTGTGTAAGGTTTCCTCAAGTACGTATGGTCTTAGAAGCCTGTAGTGATGATGTCATCGAATATCTTCCTTTCTTCGTCTGTGATGATGTTGTAGTTGTGAAGGTCGGAGGCTGTGTCAATATAAAATTTGTTCTTTTTGATGCTAAGTTGGAACACATTCCAAGTCATCAAAAGTCGTGTATTGCCTGTGCTATATTGGTTACAACTGGTGATAAACCAGTCTTCAAGTACTGCTTGTGTTACTAGTGGATCCTCTGTCTGAGAGATCACCTGGGTGTCTCTTCATTGTCTCGTTGTTTGCATTTGTGACATCGTGGTTGTGTTCTGATTGGTTCTAACTCCATCGGGAGGAGCTGATTGTCTGTCGTTTGATATGGTTCCGACCATGCTGCTGTGTCAAATCCGAAGCTGTTGTCTGTGTTAATTCCGGTGTCTGTATAGATGCTGACTTGTCGACTTCATGCAAGCCCAGTGATGTGTTTCTGAGTGTTGATGAGGGTTGCTGCAGAAACGTATGATACGTAGTCTTTAAGGTCAGTTCCAGTAGCTGTGTCTTTGTATTCCTTAGTGTTAGTGCTGGTGTCTGCGTATGTCTTTCACTTATTGACCCAGTCTTCCATAAGTAGGTGTGTGTAATAGATCTGGCTGATAATTCCAGGAGTGTAGTCGAATGGTCTAGAGAACTGTCTGATCAGTTCGTTGACACGTCGGTGGATAGTGAGGTATGGCTGAAAGTTTGATTCGATTTGGGTTTGGTGAAAGAGGTTAGTTTTAGTATTTTGTAAGGCAACGAGCAAAATGAGAGCTTATCAGGCCACTCAAAGACTCGGTAAATCTTATAATACTAAAACTAAAGAATACAACAAATAGCTAAAGGTTTAAATACGAGGTAGCTATCTGGTTGACAAATAGGTACGAGTGGAGTAAAGAGATAACAAGGGAAAAATATAAGCTATCTGTGCCGCATGTTTGGTGATAAGCTATCAGAAGTTAATTTAAGAGATAGCAGATAAGGGAAATGAAAGATAAGGTGATATGAATGTGAAATGAAACAGGGTTCTGATAAGGCACATGTTTGAGCACTAAAATGAGGGGAAATCATAACAGTTACCATCTTCAAATTTATCAAAAAAAATCTTCATCTTGCCCCTTGAGTAATGGTAGCATCCCAGATGAGAGTTCATTATAGAGTTTCAAGGTAGCCAAAGAAGTTCTGACAGTATGAGACATACTTATTGGTGCTCACTATCTATATCTGGAAATGTTCACTTTGGTGGGTAACTCTGCTGAATTGGTCACCTAACTAGGTAGCTGATGCTATGTATCTCTTTGCTGATCTGATTCCATTTTAGCACTGTCTTTTTGCTCCTGCATCTGAGCCATCCTGCCTAATTTGGCTGTGCACAATATCATTCAAGCTGCCTTTCATCTTTGAAATTTAGACTGTCATGGAAACACTATAATAGGTACTATTCTCCTAATACTTAAACAACTATGAGCTTGTTGCAAAAACAGACACCCTTCTCAAGAAGGTAGGCTCCAAAATCTGTGCATGTGAGCTATTTTCAGACCCTCTGATTAATTGTCAACTCTGGAATTAGAAAAACAACCACAGGGTTGAGAAAAAATTAAGCCCAGGAGGCAACACCCCTCCTGCCTTATTTAGTAATAATAGCACATCATGTGATGTGATTAGATTAGATTGGTAACTCAACACTTCATAACTGAGATATTTCCAGCAGTAAATCAAGCCAGACTGCAATATCTTGGTAAGTCACTCATTCCAATCCATGAACTCATCCACAACTTATTTGATGGTCCTTGAGTGACATGTCACAGCCACACTTACTAAATTAGGCATTTGTCGTCAGCAGCTTTTGTATCAAGCTTGTATTGCTGGCTTCCATTTCCTATGTGACCAGCCTATCACATTTGAATCCTTTTGGTAACCTGGAGGCCCTACCTTAAGGCTATATCCATTAAAAATTTTTGACATACAAAACCCACACCGGCACACCCGTGCCAGTCTGTCGGATCGGAACTCCGGTACCCCCTTGGTTATTTTTGGAATTCTACAGACTCCATGATGCATGATGCTTGAGAGACCTGCGACTTCTATAGCTATATAAGGCTTGTCCCGTATTTTGTGAATACCAACCAAAGGTCGAGAAGCTGACCGTTGACTGTGAAATGCATACCAATTTAATTGTGTCACTAACTTGAAGAAGACAAAATATATCGTCCTCGATCCAAAGCTGCTCGGCAACCGCGGCCGTGAGCAAAAGGTTGTCGCTGTTTGTTCACTGGTAAGTTGCTCTGCTTCGAGGTCAAGGGCTTCCATAGCCTGTTGCCGCCTTAACTCTATTTTTGTCATTAAACGCCATTCTGCTGGCCGGTTGCGTATTCGCTTACTGTACATCTACTAAAATGGCATCCCTCTCGTCGCGGGCGTCTCAACTTTGGTTAGACTCACGCATGTCTTCCTCTTACTTTCTCGATGATGAGGGGGACTCGGAGGAACAGAACATGGTCATTGAACACGACCCGGCAGATCTCAGGACACCAGTCAGTCTACTCCATTCTTCACTCAGAAATGCCTCATTTAGTCCACAGCTCGATAGAACTATAGACCGCATAGGCATGGGCAGTTACCAGTGGACTCTGGTTTCACTGTGTGGCTTTGGTACGCTCTCTCTTAGCACGGGGAGCTGGCTGACTCCAAACAGGATGGTTGGCTGATAATGCAAGTCGACAGCCTGTATCGCCTGTTTCTGACATACATTTCTGTTAGATGTGGATCCAGGCCGTAGCTATCATTCTTCCTAGAGTACAACAACATTATACAGGTCAGTCATGCCTTGTTCTGCGGTCCTACTTCCAACTTGTCAGTACCTGATAACTATATCGGTACCGTGTCGTCGTCTATGTTTGCCGGTATGATGATCGGCGCCGTTGGTTGGGGAACCTGTAAGTCGTTTCGCTAAACCTAAACTCAATACTCGATGCTGATTTACCCTCAAGGCTCCGACTTGATGGGCCGAAGTATGGCCTTCAATCTAACTCTCTTCTTCACCGCGCTATTCGGTCTTTTATCATCGCTAGCAAATTCATTTAGTATGCTATGCGTATTGCTATTTCTTTTGGGAAGCGCTGTAGGCGTATGTACTCGACTCTACTCTCCATTATCTTCTATCAACTTTTGTCAGGGTTCAATGCCAACAGACGGCACCCTCCTTCTGGAACACATGCCCCGAGGCAAACAATATCTTGTAACTGCATTGTCTGTGTTCTTCTCTTTTGGTGCAGTCCTGGCTGCCGTCGTCGCCCTTCTTGTTCTGCCTCAACACTCCTGTCAAGCATCACCGCTTCCATGTGACCCCGAAACCCAGAACCAGGGATGGAAGTACCTTCTCATCTCCCTTGGTCTAATCGTACGTATGCACATAACCGATTGATACCTTCGAAGCTGTGCCCTCCCAAACCTAAAGTGTCGTCCTGTACTTCACTGCCTTGGTTAGGTCGGCGATGGCACCCTCACCACTTGAAATTGACAGACTCTTTGCATGTTTCTTGCCCGTATGGTCCTTTTCCGCCTACATGAATCGCCCCGGTACCTCGTGCATGCTGGTCGGCCGCAAGAGGCGGTCGAATCGCTTCAATTAATATCAAGATTCAATGGAACTGACTTAGCAGTCACACTCAAAGACGTGGAAGACCATCGTTCCCCGCCGCTTGATGAATCTACCGCGGACTCGATCACCACCCCATTCCTGTCCCAAAAGCCCGAAGATGTAGAAGCCATCTTCGACGCCGATGTCAATTCCCGACCTGTTCTCGAGTCCAACTCGAGCAGTAATCATCTGAACGGAACCTCGAATGGTGTCGCCGACTATCATTCGACGAGCAACTCGTCTTCATCTCAGTCATCGTACCAAGCTGTACCCCAAACTGATACAGAAGGGAACAAACCTCCTTCGCGTCCACCTTCACCTGCAGATGTCACCTCAGCTGCTTCACGACCACGCCTACGAGCGCGAAATCCACCTGCTCAACGAACGTCTTCAGTCTACGAAAAGAGAGTGTGCAGTGCGCTTCCTCGGTGGTTGAGAAAACCACTTTGGGGCTGGTGGGATCGCGTCATGATGGTCCTCACCCCCGAATGGCTTCGAATCACACTTTTAGTTTGGGCAGCGTGGTTTGGAATGTCGTTAGGTGAGTCGATGCTTGCTTCCCCACCATCTGTTTTTCTAATCTAATTGAAGGGTATACGATGTTTAATGTCTTTTTACCGAAGTTGCTAGAGACTTCACCCACGAGTACATTGAAGCCGAAAACGCTGGAAGAGAGTTTGTGGGATGTGGTCATATTTACCCTTGGAGGATGTCCAGGAGCCATTGTGAGTCCACCGGCTCTTTGGTTTAGTGTCTTTTTCTGATGGTTGCTCACCAGCTGGGCGCCTACTTGGTAGACCTGCCCAGTATTGGCCGAAGGTGGTCTTTGGCCGGGAGCACATTCATTACAGCATTCTTTTGTGTCATTTTCATCTATGTTCAGTCCTCCTGGGCTGTGCGGCTGACTACAGTTGGAATTAGTCTGAGTGCGACGGTATGGTCTACTGTTACATCACCTCATCATCACTCAGTTCTGTGCGTAGACAATGTGGGCTGTCCTCTATGGATGGACACCAGAGATATTCGGTACCAAGGGTGTGTGTTCCTCAGGTTCTGTCTATTTCCCCTCATGCCTTCTTTAGTTCGAGGAACAGCATGTGGCATCGCATCTGCTCTTTCACGAACGTGTGTCCTATCTCTTCCCGTTGTATCACTGTATGAATGACCCTTTCAGAGGCGGGATGATTGCCCCAATCGTTGGCGGAATGCTTTTGATGATAAGCAGATCTGTGCCTGTGTATACCAGTGTCACTGTCTTTACTTTGGCTGGGGCTTGTGTACTCTTCTTGAAGGAAGGCGATGGTGATCGGACCAAGTCTAGTATAAACGAAATTATACATTAGCCGTCTATAATTCTATACCGTAACTTGTTAGATGCGTATGCCCACGTGATTGCTCAAACACCCTTTAATGTGCACTCCTAGTCCGTGAACTTTTGCGAAACTTCTACCTCAGCATGAATCGAATATGGTACGGTTTAGGCCTGTCCAGTAGCATTTCACACCGAAGCTCAAGCAGGTCCAAATGCCTGTCTATCACTATTGGATAGTCCCTCACTTTGGATTCATGTTGGCTTATTACTTGAACAGATTGCGTACGACGTTCAGCAGAAGTTACGGGAAATATCCAAGACCCTTTATCCCAGGCCTTTCAGTCTTTAATCACACTAAGATGGACTTCACCTTTTGAAGCGGCGTGAGTTTTGTGTTAGGGTGCTGTTTATAATGCCCCAACCATTATAAATGAAAGGATCTCCTGCGGAGATTTTTAACCTTGCTGACTTTACCTTGATCCTAACCCAAACCCTTGACTCAGCAACCCAGCCCTCCCGAATTACACACAGGCGCCTAGACAACAATAGACGCCCGTCCGATCACCCCAAGAAACAATTAGTCATTTCGACGTGACTCTTTTCTCTTGCTCTCAATCTTCATGTGCGTAAATATCAATGTAATTGAATAGTCAATCAAATATCTGGTATCACATATATTGCACACTTTCATGCACACCGTCGTTAACCCACTGTCTGGATCCCCTATATCAATACTTGTGGCCGTACCAATGTCTTCGAACGCTACTCAATGCACAATCGGTCAGTTCCGACAACCTCAGAATTCACAGACAGTACGTTTACAGGCGTCAACACTCGTTTCAGTTTTCAGCTATGGCCACATCGACCTTCACGATAGGAACACCGAAAGGCACCTCTTCCACCTCTTGATTCGCCATCTCACAACCTACCAATCCCGTTTGGGTTTCGGTATTAGCAGGCACAGCAGGCAACGCGAATGCAACTCCAACTGCAGCAACATCCGGGCAATCCTGTCCATTCAGTGGATGTTAATCAGGAAAAATATACGTACCTCAGAGTTGCCAACATCCACAGTCACCCACCACACGGGAGGGCCCAAGCAACAGAGCGTCTCAAGAGTTTCCTGTTGATATTTCGACATGGAGGGTCAACAAAGGTTCTGATCATTTCATAACGATCCACTCCCTTTTATATAATCCATACAGTTAGCCCCTTTTTCTAGTGAACCTTTTCTATGCTATCATTGTATCTGTGTCCAACACAATACTATTCTATCTGTCGGATAATTGCTGCGAAGAAGTTTTTGAATCGAAAGTGTCTTTACCAAATTCCAGGGGCTGTCGTTCCACAGCTTCCAAATCAACTTCGTCAACATTGGAACATGCAATGCTGCAGAGGTGATGTCGTCCATCCACTCCCAAGACAGGTTGTCTAGTGCAACAGCGATTGTCAACTCCTTCAAAAGCATTGACGCCTTGAGCGAAGTGACAGTGAACATTAGTGCTTCCATTGAAGCGTGTGTAACCACTAACTCACACTGCATCATATTGCAGGCTTGTTTCAGATCGACACCAGGACCTATACAAGCCAATTAGCCAAGTAATCAAAGTACGGAAAAAAATTAACCGGGCAAAATGCACTTCAAGGCAATCACATTGCTGGAGCATAGACTTACTACTGACGAGGCCTGTACATCGTCTTCCAGCAACCCTAACAACACCAGCTCCTGAATGTTCCTCAGACAGATGGGTGCGCAAAGTCCATTGCCGAATAATGACCAAAATGCATCCACACCGCGACCATTGATGGTAATTGACGTAGGTGAGCACCGACCACACTCTCCCCAATCCCCACCCAACCTGTTTGTCCATGTACTAAGACATTGAAGGTGGCAAACGCTCATATCCGGAATCACCACCTCGTCCGAAATCGTCATTTCCCGGACATTTGTCGATACGGCCAGAAGATAGCGGAGCTCCGCACTTGACCAACTACATTCCTGCAAACCCAGCCGGACGCATTTCAAAGGATCCAAGTCAGCTATTTGAAACCATTCCTTTCCCTCCAAACGCACTCGATCCATCGATATGAACGACAAGTTCGGCGCCCCACTGATCAAAAGGACAGCTTGTACGAGCAACGGTCCTGAGATGTCAGTCACTGCCCCACAGACTACCAAGCTGTTTACGTGCTCAACTAATCGTCGGGACGACCCCAGAAACACAACAGTCAAATCCGGTGCAAGCTTTCCAGGCACTACCACATGCTCGAAAAGTACTGCATTTGATATTGAATTCCAAGAGGAGCAAACCAAAGAACATGCTTTGAGATCGCCTGTGCTCAGAAAAGGGTAGACAATTTGCAACATTCAGCAGGATGGAGTCGGCTATGCTTAGTAAGGCAACATAGATTACAGTCTCGTAGCTCATTTGCTCCAACCCGCAAGCCTTTACCGCCATCGACAATCAGATAGCGTTTATCGGCTGTGCTAGCGACCCTCGACATGAAAACACCTAAATATCTCATTGCCCGTTTCTAAGCTCCTTCTATGCCTGAACTATTCAATATTTTGCAAAACAGAGAAGTGTATGCTTAGTCAGGTTGCATACATACAGTACAGCCCAATAGCAAGTACCATTTAACAATCAACTCGTTTTTACCTTTTTGCTGCTACTGCCTTGTGCAGTGGATTTGTGCTTTCCACCTGTCTTTCCCTGCTCAGTCAACGGGACATCCGGTTCCAACTCAGACAAGTCGCTTTGAGGCTCTATCAATACATTCATCAGCACCTCACAACAAGATACAAGCTTACCGCATTCATCTTCAGCAATCAAACCGGACGCAGTTGTGTCTGTCATAGGCGATTCACTTTGGCTCTGAGCAGGTCCATCAGGTTCATTATTGACGGTGACATTGGGCGTCCTTTTTGGCATCGTGGCGGTAGCGAGTGATTTAGCGTTACACAGCAGAACGGAGCTGCGATTCGTCAATTGCACCTCCACCGGTTTCATGTGAACTCACTTTACATCGTCATCCACAGTATAGCGGACCGGAGGGCGATACAAGGCCTTGGAGTGTCTGTAGGGATCTGCCGCAGGTTTGGGAGCAGTTTGTAAAACAACGACTTGTTTCAAAACCGCACTGAAACAGTCAAAAGCTTGTTTGTTCTCGGCCTTGCCTTTGATGCAATAGTGGCTTAGTGCGAAATGAGCCTCGACCAGACTGCCCCGCAAACGCGTGTTACGCCCTTGGACTGGAATCAGGCTCCCACTCGCCCCATCAAATACCGGCAGTTCAAAGACGCGATGGGTGTCTTTGATGATTTCCAAAGAGTCTACCAAGCCTTGGGGAGTACTCCAGTTGGCAATGGCAGGATCGGGTGTGCCTTCGTTCTGCAAAGAGTTAACATACCGAGAGGAAAATGAACACTCACATTAAGCTCAAACACTCTCGCTCCTACTCTTAAGCCCTTACCACCGTTAACGATGAGGTAGTGTTTATCGGCTGTACTGGCAACTTTGGACATCAAAACACCCAAATATCTCAATGCCCTCTTCCAAGCCCCTTCCAATTCAGGCACAGAAGGTTTAGTCAAAGTCATGGAATACTTAGCATTTGGCAAAGGAAGGCTAGGGTCGTCCTTCAACACGTTACCTACTAGTAGTTGAACCTGAATTCAGGGCAAGCGATGACACTTACCGGTAGGTCCCATAAACAGCCTGTCTTCGTCGACAACTCCAATAATGATTAGAACCACATCTGGAGAATCTATCTCTGTTGTCGTAGCCGCCGTCGAAGGCACAGAATCATATACTAAGAAATCACCCAACCTTCTCTTCTTCCAACAGAACTTGCTAGGCATAAAATGGTCACCTCCCAAGTATTCGTCAAGAAGGACAAATTGTGTGTGCAAACTCAAAGCGTCAGACATGGTGAAGTATCTGGGCTACAGGCCTACTTTTTGTAGCCCATGTCAACAGGAGACAGAACAGGAAGCTGGCCCCTTTGCCAAGTCTAGACTCCTTCCCCTCAGCTATGTCGGATGTATACGATCTGACGGTGGTGCTTTGACCAATTCACTCTTGGCTGTTCCTTTTTTCCAAGGAAACGAGTCAGCAGTGATCGTCGAAACGTGCACCACGTCCCCTCGATCGCTTAATTCATGCTCAGGGATTCCCAACGTGACCCAGGTCTCCTCAATCATGTCGAACCATGCTCCAGTTGATCTGACTAAACAGTCCAAATAGGGCAGTGCAGTTTAGAAAACATTCGACGGCGGACAAGTTGGCAATTAAGTTCTCTTAAACTGGGCAAATGGTGCAATGTTACATTCTTTCTCATCAAGTACATCATGTTAACCTAAAAGCGTACCCCAGGTGTTTCGCACCAGGAGTTTGTGCAAATGTCGCTGTGCTTGAAATGATGCAGCTTGTTTCCGGTGGTCGCTTCCAGCTCGACGATAGAACTGTTAACAGTAACGAGTCGCAAAATACCTCAATATCCTTTGAACGGACCCCTTTCTATCTGCAAGAATTGTCCAATGAAGGCTTCCGTTCCGACTAAAGTCTGCTCGTGCGCCACATCAATTGTGGGATGTTTCTGACAGGTACATTGCTGGCTCGCAGCCTACTAAGATGAGGAAAGGCACTATAATCCAGTGTGTGGCTGCAATGAACGTGTTCATATCTTATTTTTTTGGAAGGATTTGAGGGACCGTCCAACGCATTGGGTACAAGAACACCGGTGCTATCTTTTTCGTGAGTGTCCTCAGTCAGCAAAATCAGCAGCTGTTCATCATCAACTTGTTGAATGACTTTAACAACTTGGCCAGAAAACAGGCCAAAAGCAACAATGAGCTTGTCACCAGCGGAATAAATTCGCGTCAACATTGTTGATGGAACATGGATTCCCTCAAACAGATAGACGTCTTCAATGGCAGTATGGGCGATTGTCGAATGACAAAATGTGCCTTTTAACTGTGCGGTACAACCCTTGGGCCACGTACGCTGCCATATTGCACACCAGGCTTTGCGGGCTGTAGGAGAAACAAGTAGCCAGGACACAGAGTTAATAAATTTCTGGTCTATGGCCGGATCGAACATTTGGAAGGAGGCTCGTTTGAGCGTAAAGGCGTACAAGCCTTCGACGAGCTGAACGTCTGCTTCAGACGGATGAACGGGTACGATGCGCACCGGCGGGTCTGCTGGTAGCCATCTGTTTATCCGCTTGGTTAAAATAGTGCCCTTTTTCAATACAATGCCGACTTGTCCTTTGTACGGACCTGGGATTGTAAGCCGTACCCAGTGATTAGCAAGTGGAAGGGGAGTTTTCTCCAGAAACTCGACTAAGGCTGACAGATCTGTATTCGGTACAAACTGTACTCGGCCGCCATATAGAGACTCTGCTAACACTGGGAGCAAGTGTCTAAGTGAGGGGCAGTCAACGTATACACGACGTGGCATGAATGAAACGTGCCAAGCTCGGAGGCCACGATCAATCAGCAAGTTGCGGTGGTATTCGGCTGTACCCTTCTAGATACAATCAGCATTTAATGCAAATGCGACGTGTATTTACAGGAACTATTAACATGAACATGACGGCGGGAACGTCTTCGCTTAAAGACTCTATGTTTGACAAAGCGGCTGCAAGAGCGGATGGAAGAAAGCTGGAATCTTCGACTTTTTGGACTACACCATGCTTTCGGCGAATTACTGCAACCAGTTCTTCTGCCGCTTGTCTTTCCTGTTCATGATTTCCGGTTGGGCCACTTGAGGCTGCGGATACGGCACGAAATCCCATACCTGAGTCTTCGTCGGATTTGTCAGATTCTTCAGTAAAAGAGTCATCAGTCTCTGTGAATTCCGGTTCAGAGTCGATTGCTGCTTCCACATTGACGAATGGATTTGCATGAGAACATTTCTTAGTGGGAGGCATGGCTCAACTGACGAGGCTGCGTGTTGAGTTGATTTTCATCGATTTAGAACTTACTGGCAGCTTTCAAACAAAAGACGATAATAGGCGCTATTTATTTACTTTGGAAAACACAAATATAAATGAGGTGGTACGCTAAATGACAGTCAGGAACAAGAAGGGAAAAAATCACGTGAAGTAGTCCGTTCTGATTTGGGGTGAACGTGCGGGCGCTAACGAGTGGACACGTGCTTTGAAGTTGGACGTGTTAGAGTTGCGTTAGAGCATTTACGTGGGTGAGTAAGCGCAGGATCTAGTGGAGCATGTACGCATGACAGAAACTGTGTAATTAGTAATCATTGAGAGGGAGAAAGTATATCATTCATTGTGATTTAGCGAAAGGATACATGCAGGGACGTCAATTGGGTCGTGGCAAAAGCTATGGTCAGATACGTGATAAACAGCGACAGGACGACACCAAGACACGACAGATGGGAGTTTTGTGATTAACGGTGTTATTAAATTACATTGTATCTATGGACATGAACATCAAGAGCAAGAAGAAAAAAATCACATGGAAGTCACTCAATGTTTTTTTGGGGTGACTCCACGGGTGTCTATTGTCGTATGAGCACCTAGCAAAGGACCAATTGGGATCAGGTCACGTGCAATATATGGGGTACAACTGCATAAGCTAGGTACTTATTTGGTCATGTATGGTCAGGTCAGCGATGTCGGGGCCAGAAAGGGTAAGAGGAAACGTGACGAATTCCGACAAAGGGTAACCTTGCTTTCTCAGCAAGGTAACCAGTTTTCAAACATTGTTTGCAAACAGACCCTGTTTATAAACCGGTTTATAGGTTCCAGGGTAGATACTGGCTAAAATGGAATTTTGTCAATAATAAAAGCTAGTGTAGGATGTCTTAGGGTGTTTCTTACCTTTTATGAGCAATCTATCACTATCTGACCTGTTGACAATAGTATTCAGGTGCAGCAGAGGGCATGTCACACTTGTGACTGGGTGTGACTGCTTGACCAATGCTTGACACTGACATGAATCAGGCAACTTTTTACTAAAATGTCTGAAATTGAGATAGACAAGGGGTAACCGGAAATAAAAAGTCGACACCAGGGGTACCCGTGAGAAGTCACACTGACTAAGCGTTACAGTTGCTATGTAAGTCTATCACACTACTATATAAGGTAATGATCACGTGGAGGGAGGGTCAAAAACTTGCCAGGGAAATTTTTGGAAAAGATGCAGAATTGCTCAAAACACAGAAAAAAAATAGGCAAAAATTTCTTTCCATTTTTAGCAGTGTAAGTCAATTATCTGGCTAGATAATGGTTGGACCAGTCTTGGACCATCACAGCTGAATTGGCAAGGCCTGATTACCCCCATTTTCGACCTTGGGTACTTTTCTTGAGTTCCGGTTACCCCTTGGAGATAGAGTGTTTAAATCCTGACAGAAGTACCAAGATTGAGCTTACACCTCACGCAGGGCACCCTCGACGGTGAGGAAAGAGACAATTAAGAGAAAACTCCCGAAATAGATTCGAGCGCTAGTATATTGATGATTTAAGTGACAATTAAATAATTCAAATCTCTATCTATGTCTTTCCCGTCCGGCAATGTGAGAGGACAATTGAATTTTTATGGTGAGAAAGATTCCGATTCGGTTTTTGGGCTTCCGCGTTGA
>QLOY01009096.1:0-10038 GCA_003313965.1 Megacollybia marginata
GGCAGATCACTGACCTTTTCCACAGAAAATCGGTTACTATATGAGGACGCGTTTCAGCAAAGACCTCCTCCACAAAACCTTTTCGATGTCTTCGTAGCAAAAATATTGGAAGGGAAAAACGATTACTGCTCCCAAATTAGACGATGCAGTGGCTTCGACGAGTATTACAAGGCCGAGTTCTTGAAGTACAAGGACAAATTTGAGGAGTCTTTGGTCTCGGGGGAGCAGCGGCAGACTGGTAAGATGGGATTAGACCGTGTTTGTCAGACTTACCAGAGACAGAAACCAACCAAGATGAAGACAATCCACCAGACCCCACTCCATTTGAATCGGAAGCTTTGGCGTCAACAAGCAATGGTCCGGAGAACTTTGAACATAGTAATCAGCCAAATGGACAACAAGGTAAATGATTTACTTACCTTGTATGCCTAGTGGATAACCGTGCTGAGCAGACGTTGCGTCACCGCAGTCATCAGCTGCATCACCAAACAGTGACAAACTCGAAGCAACTAAGTTGGTTAGCTGGCGACGCAGGTATATGCTTGACCTCTGGTGGAAATTACCTGAAGAAGAACGATCTCAGTGGCGACTCCGCGCCAAACGGATGAACCTCAGGCACCTTGGGCTGGCCGTTCACAGGCTGACTTTGACGAGGTTTGGAAAGCTGCTCCGTGGTTGTTACCACTACTTGTCGATTGTACTGCAAAAATGCTGGGTTGTTCGGTGCATATGACATTGGGTGGTCCACTCCAAAATGGCGCGTTCGGTGTATCCAGGTACGTTCAATGGCAGTGGTTAATAGTTGCATTCTGATCTGCTTCATAGCATCCAGTTGAATACACAGCATGGTGGTAATACACCGAAAATTTGGGCCGAGACCAACCCTATTGCCTACTCGGCAGCGATGAACTCTTTTCTTAAGTGGGCAACACAGTTTTGGCATGAGTTGACTAAATTTGCTCACTTTCATACTAACTATTGCCTTAGCCACTGATGAAGTAGCTCGTCGCCATGGATCCGACAAGTTACCTTCCGCTCAGTCTCCTGGTGACAGCACCATTATTCCCAACCCTCCTGTATCAGGCTCTCGACAGCCTTCTGGCTTTTGAAACAACTAAAAGCGAAGAGAAAGACCCGATGATGGCTGTTGGGGGTCCCTCAACTCCTGCACCTGTTGGATATCTGTCCGCCAACTACGTTTTTGTTCCTCAGGCTTCCATTCCTCCCGAGGTTACCGGTGCCTTGTTTTCGCCTTCGGGTTGGTCCAATCCTCACGTTACTTCCAGCCAGCATAACAATGTCTATGCTCTGACTGTGGCCATACCACCAGTCTCTGTCACGTCTTCCTCCTTACAGGCTCCAGTGTTTCAAGAAGCTTACATTCAGGATAGCGCCAATTTTGAAGACAAGCAGTTGACAAACGAGCAGCTGGACAGTCTGCTTGATGGCTCCACAATCGCCTTCGCTGGTCTGTTGCATGATGTTTTTGGCATTTCAGAATCAGTTACTGGCACTATGCCCATTGAAGAGGATGATTTTCTTGATGAAATGTATGCTCAGTCAGGAATGACACAACAACCTGAGTATAACAATGCCTCGCAGATTGATTCTCCTGGCCCTTTCTTGCAAACCACTTTATCAACCGAACAAAACCCTTCCGCTCGACCATGCACACCGCCTCTGGTCATCCCTGCAGATCTTCCTTCCAACTCTCCAGAACGTTTTACCTTACCTGTTGCGAAGCCATCGCCACCACCAGTAGATGACGGTGAAGAGGTCGATGAAGAGGTTGAACCCATCCCCATCGAAGTCACTGCCGGTAAAAAGCAAAAGCAAAAGGGGCGCCGTACAGTCTCAAAGCCTGGTGCAGCAAAAAAGACTACTAGGCCCGTTGGAGAAGATGAAGTCACTCATGGTGGAAATCCGAGTTGGAAGAGGAAGCCAGAAGGTGCAGTGTCAAAACCTGCAGCAGCAAAAAAAGTATGCACTGTTTCGCCTGGACCAGCACCAAAAAACCCTCAGGTACCAGAGAAAACAACTGATTTGGCATCGACTCGATTTGGTAGAATGGTAGTGGCTCACGATTATGCACTTAAGTCGAACGGACGCTAGTGATACTATTAATATTGTTGTAACTTGGTTTTGAACAAATACGATTTTGTACAACGAAACGGGTTAAGTGTATGAAGAAAGGTGTTGTAGCCTGAGATGGGAAATCGGGTCATGTGTCATTGACTAGGCAGACAAAGGAAGGTGTTGTAGGTTAGTATCTAAAATGGATGGGATTGACTTGCCACACGGAGAATGGTATTGTGGGTCCAAAATGGATGGTTGACTTGCCACACCAAGGAAGGTGTTGCAGGGATCGGTTTCTAATTTGGATGGTCTAAGTTGGATTGACTTGCTACACGGAGAAAGGTGTCGTGGGTCCAAAACAGATAGTTGACTTGACACACGAAGAAAGGGTTAGTATCTAAAATGGATGGGATTGACTTGCCACACAGAGAATGGTATTGTGGGTCCAAAATGGATGGTTGACTTGCCACACCAAGGAAGGTGTTGCAGGGATCGGTTTCTAATTTGGATGGTCTAAGTTGGATTGACTTACCACACGGAGAAAGGTGTTGTGCACAGTTTACTTGCCACATTTGCCACACGAAGGAAGGTGTTGCTGACATCAGTTTCTTAGATAGATGCATCAACTTGCTACATGAAGGAAGGTGTTGGGATTGGCTTTTAAAACACAGTCTAAATGGATAGTTGACTTGCTACATGAAGGAAGGTGTTGCGGTATCCAGTTTCTAAAATGGATCAACTTGCCACACGAAGAAAGGTGTTGTGGCGATCAATTTCCCTTTTGAGCATGGATTGGAAAGTAACCTGATAGTTCCCACTTGATGTGACTGACAGTGTTGGGTCAAGTATTTATGTTGCGACTGGGTCTGCTCCTGGAGTCGCTTTGCCAATTCTGACAATTCTGACAATTCAGCCCAACACCTGATTCTGTGCAACCTTTCACAGCTGTTCTGTCCCACCATCTCCCACCATCTCCCGCTGTCTCCTGCCATCTCCCGCTGTCTCCCGCTGTCTCCCGCCATCTCCTGCCATCTCCTGCCATCTCCTGCCATCTCCTGCCATCTCCCACCATCTCCTGCCATCTCCTGCCATCTCCCACCATCTCCCGCCATCTCCCACCATGGTCACACTTGATAGAAGGTGCAGGCTGGTGCATCAAAAGATGTTGGTAGAGGCAGCACGGCATAGATTTTGCGCTTTTTGGGTGTTTTGAATAGCTGGAGCACTCGGGGTGAATGATGCTGTTTTCTGGGTAGGCATGAAAGGAGTGAGAGGAGTGAGAAGGAATGCTTATAAATATCATGATTATGGACAGACAGTGACAATGAGAATTGATGGCAGAAGCAACAGTCAGAATCAAGGTGGTCAAACCATGTGCCGATTCTGGCTGATTCTGACCGATTCTTAATGTCAGAATCGACTGAAGAATTGGCCTCAGAATTGGCCTGAATTGTCTACCGTGACTCCTACTAATCATGCTATCCTCATTGACCTCAGGAAGGCGGGCTGGAGGAACATTTGTGAAGAGAGTGGTGTGAAAATTCTGGTGTAGCAAAGTAACCTTCGGGTATTGAGATTTTCACACATGTGCAATGTACAATGTGTCTGGTTGCAACATACGTTCTTACTACATTCTTACCTTGCTTGAGCTCAAATTATCTGTAGAGATGCTGGTACCAATGGTTGTTATGCATGATTATGGTGGAACTGATTTGAAGACTCGGAGTTGTAGCACAATGTAGCAGAAAACTGGTAACTGCGGGATGGACTCCCTGCAGAGAACTATGGGACAGTAGCTCATTGTACATATGAAACTTGACTCTTGACTCTCTAAAAAGGCATAAAACAAGGAATGTAGCTATTACTTGGAATGACATGTGTCCAACCATCTGATCTTCAGCGGTCAGGTGTTGTCGATGGACTTTCATATCACGGAAAAGTGCAGTTACTCCACTGATTAGTACGAACACGGTGAACTTGTGATATTCCCAAGTCAGATCTCTTGTTATAAGTACTGACATCTAAAAGAAGTTGTACCATAAACAGGAAATTAAAGAACGGTGGCGAATCAGTACAGCATCAGTGGCCGATAAAAGCCTGCCCAATTTAAGGGGGGCCTCTAGATGGCCATCTTCACCATACCTCTTGTCTTTGCAATTATCATCACAAGTCTTCTTGTGCTATTTCTCAAGCCTTCGAAACAACCATCCCTTCCTCCAGGTCCTCCTGCAGACCCCATCATCAGCCACCTACGCACCATTCCGGCTAGCAATCAAGGAAGGGTTTTCCACTCTTGGTCAAAGCTATACGGTCAATCTATGCCCTACCTGATCGAATTCTCTTACTGTGTAATGCAGGCGATGTGATACAGCTCCGGCTCCCAGCAACTTCGATCATCATCCTCAATAGCGTGCAAGCTGCAAACAACCTTTTGGATAAGAGAGGAGCAAACTTTAGTTGCAGACCGAAATTCTTAGTCTTTGACTTGTATGCCCAGAGTTCTTTCTCTTCTTTTCCTCCACTTATCAATATCCAGAATGGGTTGGGTGCCAACTACACCATCCATCCGATACGGCTCCCAACTGGTCAAACACCGTAAAATCTTCCAACAATTCTTCAACAAACAAGAATGCCTTTCCTACAAATCAGTTCAATACCAAGAGGCATGCACCTTACTAAAAAACCTCATGAACAATCCAAACAAGTACGACGAATCCATGCGTCAGTTTGCTACTGCGATCATTATCAAAATCGCCTATGGACATGATATCGTTTCTAATGACAATGATTATCTAAAGATGACCGATGAAATCGGATCTACCCTTAACAACTCCGGACCGGTGGGAAACACCCCCATCGATTGGATCCCTGTCTGCCAGTCTAACTGTGTCCAATTCTTAGCTCAAATACTAACTCATTTATAGTGCAGTACTTCCCCTCATGGTTTCCTGGCACAAAATATGTGACCTATGCAAGGAAGTGGAAGCCTTCAGTGAGGAAACTCTATGACGGTCCTGTGGATAAGGTTCAGAGAGAAATGGTTAGAGACCGATGTGTGTTTTGTCGTATTTGCTGATTCCTTCTCTTTTCCCCAGGCTGAACACATAGCGCCATCTTGTCTCATAACCAAAGTGTTGGAGGAGTCACCTGAAATGAAGGAACCACACAATATCGAGGATGTCAAGGGTGTTGCTGTTGCGATGTATGGAGCTGGGGTGGATACTGTTCGTCACTCCCATCTTCTTTTTATAGCCAATTCATCTCCCCCACTCTGAAGACATGGTCAGCACTAGGAGTATTCCTTCTGAATATGGTCATACATCCTGAGATTGTGCACAAAGCTCAAGGAGAGATCGACTCTGTTGTTGGATCAGATCGGCTTCCCCAGTTTGATGACCGAGAAAAGCTTCCGTACATCGAAGGCATTGTGCAGGAAACACTAAGGTATAGTTACCTACCTTCAGCACAGATTGATTATTTCTCAGGTGGTACCCTGTTGCACCTTTAGGCATTCCTCACCGCTCCCTTGAAGACGAAGTTTACCAAAACATGTTCATTCCAAAGGGATCGACAGTACTCACCAACCTTCGGTCTACTGATTTCACTTGTGTTCGATTATACTGAAACTGCTTCTAGTGGGATGTCCCTGGATGAAAACACTTACAAAGATCCAGAAGTGTTTAATCCAGATCGGTTTGTAGCCAAACCAGGATACACCCCAGAACCTTTCTTCCATTCAGTATTTGGATTCGGTCGCAGGTTTGACGCAAGTGTCCTTTACGGATGTTTTTTTTGACTTGTTGTAGAATATGCCCTGGCCGTTTCTTGGCAGATGCATCTATCTTTATATCGGTAGCGTGCATCCTCTCCGTTTTCGATATATCAAGAGCCATCGGGCCGGATGGTAAAGAGATCGAGCCTAAGATAGAGTTTAGCAGCGGAATTGTGGAGTAAGTCTGTGCTTCCTTTTCAACAGCTGATGACACAGATTATAGCCACCTGAAACCAATCCTTTGTGTTATCCGGCCTCGCTCAGAAAAGCATGAGTTGCTCATTAACAGCTGAACGTGCAAATGAATGGTACGGAAGGATTTTAATTCATACAGTGTATGATATTCCATGGAATGTCGATGAACATATTTATGGTGGATATTTTGTAAAATAATTACACTTTTTGCATGTTCCAAAACTTTCCGCAGGTTAAGCCACAACTTTTGGCAGGGTCAAATTTTGGCACCTTTAATGCAAAATTGGCACCTTTCATGCAAAATTCACATGTATGCTTTGAGTTATAGCACATATATTCACATCAGGCTTGCTATATTTGGCAATTGTCCCTAAAACATTCACTTGACCAGGCTTGGGAGGGATGGAACCATCATCAGGTTCACACCCAGAAATTGAACACCCATTGCATTGTATGAATTGAGCTGAGAAGAAGCTATCAATTGAGGGTACTGAACCAGTGATCCAGGTGATGACATTCAAGATGTCAATGATCTGTATAGAGTTGAAGGTGATGTGAATGGTGATGGTCCAATTCCACCAGTTGAAGATGATCATGCTGCACGAGCTAAGATGGTAGGTTTTGACCTGCTTGAGGAAGATGAAACTGGGGAATAGAGGCGTTTTCTAGAGCAGTACTATATTTGGAAATGCAGAACTAATTAATAAACAGCTTTGTAAAGGTGCCAGATGTAATGCACAAGGTGCTAAAATTGATCAGCTCAGGTGCCAATTCTAGCAGATGCCAGTTTTTGCTGTCATCAAGGGTGCGAATTTTGATCAAAAAAGTTGTTAAAGGTGCTGATTTGAGAAAGATACAAGTTTTAGATCAAGTGAAGGTGTGGAAAATGCGAATTTCACTGAAAGGTGCCGAAATTTGGCCATTTTTTGCTCAAGGTGCGGAAAAATGTACTGTTTTTTGCTAAAGGTGCGGAAAAGTGTAATTATTTTACACTATATCGCCCATATGTATTGAAAGATGATTGAGCGAGTGCACGGCACTTCTTTGGCTGACAATCTTCCCAGTGGGTCCTAGCCTGAATGTGGATGTTGTTCTGGCATGGTACGGACCGTGAGTTCAGGGATGAATGGACATACGGTGTGTGATACTAGTTCTTTAGAGTTTATCGGCCGCAGTGCATCACCCTCTCGTGAAATAGGAAACTTGCACCTTCCGTTCAACCTCTGTCTGCAATGACATCATCACTGGAGAGGACCATGAAGAGGCGGTGGAGAAGAGTGTTTGTACCTGTATGCGTTGGCTGGTTCACTAGCTGGTCGTTTGAGGAGGGAATCTGAGGAGGGTTCCATCCTAATCACTAGAATCGGAAATTAGAGAACGACAAGTCAAGAGCTGGGTTGTGACTGGGTGAATATCATGAGTACTTGTACAAACGTTCAGAATTATTTCCTCCTCCTTGACCAATTTGTGTCGGGTGCATGGCTTAGTCCTATGTGCGTGAATCAGCTTGTGCCGACCTTTTTCTGAAAGGCACTAAGTTCGAAGCCGTCGACAGCACTATTTTTTGTTTGAATTTCGCTAAAATGATGGCTACTATTCGCCTTGACTGTTTCAGAATCTAAGATTGATGGAAAACGAATCTGTTCCTGTATGAGACTGTCACCGTTTTGTACAATACAAAGGATGCATATCGGAAAGCGAGTACTAGTCGTTGATATCAGCAGGAGACACCCTCAACCTCAGCCAAATCCTCAAGAGTCGGGATAGGTCAAGTGCAAGTGGAAATGAGCATTCCCTATGCAGTGATGAAGAGCGTCGACTTGTACGCATTGGTGGGTTCACTAGCCGGTCGTGAGAGGGTCGTGAGAGATTTCGTAGGATCAAAGATTGGAAATCGAAGAACGAGTCAAGACTCAAGAGCTGAGTTGGGATGCTGAAATATCATGAGTAGTACGGCAAGATTGCACTGTACAAATGAAGAATCCTGAATGATTATCACATGCATCATTATGATCTACGCGCACAAAAGGCCTCATCATATCTTCTTCAAGAATCAAAAGGACATGCGCCTGGCTCAGTTGTATCCACGTGTGTTCATCGTCTGCAGTGAAGAAACTTTTTGAAGAACACGTCATGTTCGAGCCTCGTCAACAGAATATTGTTTTTCTTTCATTTGATCGGCGTCGACTGTTACTACATAATGCAGTACTAATGAGGTGCTGCTTGTCCACGATCCCTAGTCTATGGAACGAAGAGGCGGTGGCAAAGAGTGTTGACCTATATGGGTTGATTGGTTCACTAGCCAGTCATTTGAGGAGGGAATTTGAGGAGGGTTCCATCCTAATCACTAGTCGCCAGAGTAGAATCGGAAGTTAGAGAGAATGAGTCAAGAGCTGGGTTGCGATGCAGTTCGATGAGTAGTACCTGTACAAGTTAAGGAGGAGGAGGAGGATATGAAGGTACTCCCTGGACAAAAATAATCTCAGAATTCACTTTCCGCCACTTCGTGACTTCAAATTTCAAATTTCGACGTTTCGCGATTTTGATTTCGCTGTTTTGCGATTTTGATTTCGTAGTTTCGCAACTTCATCGTTTCATGGTTCAATAAGAGAGCTGTCACACTTCCATCGCTTTCAGCTTATCTGTATCGGGTCTTAGGTCACATGTACACTGTGCTTGATATGTATCTGCAATGACCACCGTTGCAGCGCGCAATATAATAGCTGCGTTTGAAGTCCTCAAGGGCCAGATATCTTCTGCCCTTCATACCCAGCTGGGTGATGCTGCTCAGCTAGGAGAAGAGCGGCGATGCTGCACAAACCTGTTGGATCAAATCAACATGGTGAGCTGCTCGATATTTTCTGTTTGAAAACACATATTCCTTGTTAGCATAGACCATTTTTCAATCCTCAAGACTACACAACACTGACCAGCAGCATCATGTTGATGATTGAGCACATAGACCGTGCTGTCACTGCATCCACAGACCAACCTGATCACCAGCCCGCTGTGCTGGGCCAACGCATATGCACTGGGAAAAGAGGCCGTCCACGCATCCATATTGAACAAGAACAACTAGAAGGGATGTCAATAGGCCGTACAACAAGAACCTCATTGGCAGAAAAGTTTCACTGCTGCGCACGCACAGTCAGATGTAGACTGGTCGACTTTGGTATCTCGCAGCCTGGAGAAGCACCTATCTTTCAGACCGATGCTTCTGGTGACACCATTCGTGTAGACCGAGCAGGAGTTTGTGCTGACATTTCCATGCTTGCTGATGAACAACTCGATCAGCTCATCCTTGACATTCATACTCAATTCCCTTCCTTTGGCCGCCGCCTCCTTGATGGTTGCCTCCTTCAAATGGGTTATAGAATCCCAAAAGAACATATCAGACTTGCATGCTTACGAGTGCTTGGTACATCTAACCGACATTTTGGCCCTCGTCGACTCTACCGGCGAGTATATTCCGTCCCTGGCCCAAACAGTCTTTGGCATCATGATGGCCAGCATGGTTAGGTTTTCTCTCTAGCCTTCCATTATTCTCACAACCATATATAGGGCTGGTACATTGGAAGATCTATATTCATGCGTTTATTGATGGTTATGCCAGATTTCTTCTAAGCATACGTGCTAACAACAACAATCACGCCGAGACTGTAGGCGATCAATTTGAAGACACATGTGCTGTGTTTGGATATCCTAGCCGTGTTCGGGGAGATCATGGTACCGAAAATGTATATGTTGCCGCCCGCATGGAAGAAGTGAGAGGATCTCGCCGAGGCTCATACATTTGGGGCCGGTAAGCTTACTTTGGTCTTTGATGTATGTTTCATGCCCAGCAACAGGAGTGTTCATAATATCAGAATTGAACATTTATGGGTCGATGTAACCACCGGGTTCGGTGCAAAGTGGAAAGAATTCTTCATCAATCTCGAACTTCACCATCATCTTGATAGGAACTCGGATGCACATATCTGGCTAATCCACCATGT
>QLOY01009104.1:0-52542 GCA_003313965.1 Megacollybia marginata
TTACACTTAGCCGCGGTTTCATTCAAGATCAAGATCCAGGCGGATCAGTGACAGTAACAGTGACGGTAACGGAGAAGGTGTACTGATCAACTGAGTACTGGATGACCAGTGACCCATATTTTAGCCTCCGGTGATTTTTTGGTGGCTAACCTGTTTAATGAGGTACTGCTCGACTTTATCAGCAAATTCTTCATCTTCATACGTCGGGATGTCGGGATCTAGATTCATTGATGCCACATCCTTCACATATATTGAGCCGGGGTCAAGGTATTCCATAGGTGTTGGAACATATTCGAGGCAGAGCTGGTCATTCAGGTGCATATCCACCAAGTCTCGGAGAAGGTAGAGATATTCCACCCGAACTTGACCGGAACTAGCCCAAGTTTCAAATGGGGTGCAATAGTAGTTGGCATTGGGAGTGGAGTTTTATCTCCAACACTGTATGTAAGAAATTGGTTGGGCGTCGTGATGAGAACCGGATCTTCATCCCGTTTTACATCCTGTCGTTTGAATATGCGACTAGGCGCCTTAGGGTCACGGGCCTTCCTGGCCAATTCCTCTAGGCAGTGCCTCGTGAAGGTTCCGTCACCTGTGGAATCAAAAAATCGACGTGCATCATTTTCCATAAGTTCCTCCCTAGACTCTGATCCAGAAGCTAGCGGGTTGTACGGCTGGTTGAATGACTGCAGATGCTCTGTAATAGGAACGTTTAGCAAAGCAGATGTGCCAGGGTACAAAGCAGATGCGGTCGACATCCCTGGATGGAAGTCTTCAGTCTTCATTGGTATGAGATTAAATTTTGGCAGACGCACATGGCTGGGAGATGTATGGATAAAACCGCATGTCCGGACCGAAAGCAGTTGATGACAGGTATCCACCGCTGAAAAACATGTTCCTATGCGCCAAACGGGAAGCTGCAAGCTGTGAAGGTGCAGGTAGGTGAAGAGGTGTGGTGGTAGTGGCATGCAAGCGAGAGTGGTAATTCGCTGGCGCTACTTCTTTTAGTCGTCTGCTACTAGCTCTAGCTCGACATACCATCTGATCGCCCAATCGAGATCTCAAGCTCTTCGTATGTGATGCTACCAGATGCTACCCCTTTCTTTGGCCCTGGACAGCAAGTCCACCAGAGTCGCTGTTTTCTGGGGATCAGTTAGGAGGCGAAGCACACTGCCCTGCCATTGAGTGTACTGATCTAGAGTTATACATGCACTTTTGTGAAGGAGGTCCAATATGGCACTGAGTTTTTCTATGGGTGTGTTGTCGCCGTTGAAGAGCATATGAGTCCATGATGAAGGAGGTTTGAGAAAGCCATAGTTCTGTCCACTCGAGGACATAGATTCCATGTCGAATTGTCCAGGGTTGCTCATGTTCGAACAACTGCGGTCTTTATGAGCGAGCTCGTGATGTCGGTTACGGCGTCACGGAATTTAGCTCCGAACCTTTTGTCGTTCCAACTACTATGTCCGACATTGACGATGAGCTCCTCGAACTCATAGAGGCAGACTCAGATACCAAAAAGAGGAAGAAAACGAAAACAAAAGGCTCTGTCTCGAAACGGCGAAAGACAGAGTGAGTAGATCTACTCTCTATTGCAAGATTTCAAAGAAATCCTCAGCGACTCGGACGACTCGGACGACGAAGAACTGTATCCCCTGGAAGGCAAATACGTCGATGAGCACGACCGAGAAAGGTGGGTCGGTATCTTGTTTCTTCTACTGACATTCATCAATTGGTCTAGACTTCTGAGTCTCTCCGAGTTCGAGCGCGAAGATATCATTGCAAAGCGACTCGAGGAAAAAGACAAACGTAACCAGTCGCAGAAGTTGTCCGAGTTCTTTGCCGCCAACCAAGCAGACAGTGTCTCTAATGCTGCCAAACGCCAGCATACAGCTCGCGGCGCTACCAAGGAGAAGGACAGGAAGTTGAATGAGCTCAAGGCTAAACGAAAAGCAAAGGCTGACACTAAACACGTATGTCAGATCATTTGTAGTCCAAGCACTATCACATCTCCCAGTCTTCTCCCAAACGCGATCGTTCCTCTTCGCCCATGGACATGGAAACCGATGACGAAGAAGAGGAAGGTCAAATCAGCAAGTCTGATCAAGATGACGACTCTCCCAATGACAATGGGCGCATAACTAAGGCCGATTTGACTAAATGTTGGTTATCCCGCGACGAGTTGGTCAGACATTCTGCAAAACCCTGGTTCGAGGAACTTGTGAAAGGTACGCAGGCAGTTTCTCCTAGTGTTTCTTTGACATGGTTAGGTGCTTGGGTTCGATACCTCATTGGAAACGAAGGTACTATCCCAGTGTACCGCATATGTGAAGTTGTTGGTATGTCCTCCTTTCTTTTATAAGGCAGAGAAGCCTATTCGCAAATACAGGAATCAGTCCTGAACCCGTCAAGCCCTACAAGATAGGTGACAAGACCTTTGACCAATCCTTGGAGTTAAAGCACGGGAAATCGTGTAAAATTTGGCTCATGGATAAAGTGTCCAACAGTCCATTTGATCAGGTCTGCATTCTCATTGTTCATCTACCCACAGTTGACGTACTGCGACAGAAAGAATTCGATAGGCTTGCTAAAACGTGCGAAGTCGACCTTGTACGTCTTCCTTCCAAGAAAGATCTGGAAAGGAAAAAGGCGCAAATCAGCAGGTTATCGACACAGACAATGACAGAGGTTCGTATGTCGGTGTTCTTTAATTTGTGTTCACCCTTTATATATCAGAGTGATGTTGCGGCAATTTTAGCCAAGAAGAACCAACTTGTGGGCCACAAAGCGACAGGATTGTCTACTCTAGAGAAAGCGAGGCTCAAGCAAGCCCGTGCATTGGCTGAACGTCGTCAAGATTACAATGAGGTTGCGCAAATTGATGCCAAACTTTCTGAGTTTGGTGCGGATGGCGGTGAGTTGGACGACAGTCGGAAAGACGGCGATGTACTTGCGAAATTGAGTGAACGAAATCGTAAGGCCAACTCTGAGGCTGTTCGCAGAGCGGAATTGCTAGAGGCAGAGCGACGAAGGAGAGAACGGAAGCTGGGCAAGAGTGGGACTGCAACACCGCCTGATCCGAGTGCAAGACTGAGGACTGTGCCACGGACGATGCTGACAGCTTCGCCGTCAAGGTCTGCGACTCTGTTGTATCTGCGATTTACTGACGAGGATCAAGATCGGGAACGCCAAATCCAGGAAGCGAATCTCTTTTACAAGTCCCCTTGGATACTCAAGAGCGACGGCCAGGGTCTCCTCTTGTGAATGGTAGTAAATTATTCGAGTCTACAGTAGTGAGCTCGATTGAAGTGGACCTGGGTGACTTCTAGTAAATTATGGCACGTCATGCGGACTTACATAATGACATTAACCACGCACGGATCTGATTCCAGCTTTGTTGCGGCTCTCCAAGTCGCCACTCTTTGACTTTGATGGCAGGAACAAGGCGTTCTGTGGAATCGTCGCTTTCCCCTGCGCCAGAACAGGATCCGCCCGAGCCTGCTGGACTAGACAGTGGCTCTGAGTTGTCTGAGCTGACCGATGAAGAAGCCGAGACTTTGAATGCGAGCCGACCTCGAAATTGGAGCCGTCGTCGTCGCCGTCGCCGTTATGCGTCTCGTCGGGGAGGTCGAAAAAAACGAAGCAGTCTTGTCCCTGCACCGATGTGGGGCTGGGTTGAAAAGAATGCGGCCGAAGAAGAAGAGGAACTTTCAGAGCCACCTCGCGCGATGGAAGAAGAGGAAGACATCCCAGAAAAGGAACAAAACGACGAGCCAGACAAGACACTCGAAGACGACGACGACGACGACGACGAAGAAGAAGAAGAAGAAGAAGAAGAAGAGCCCCAGCCCGACAACGAAACAGAATCGGACAACGATGAGGAGGACGAGGAACCGAAGCCCGACGACGAGGACGAGGACAAGGCAGACCTGCTGCCCACAGTCGATGATTCGACTCGACTTGTCACAAATGCACAGTTATCCCCTCCACCTTCTCCGTCATCATCATCCGAAGCAAAGTCAACACCATCATCAAGGGCTCCGTCTCCTGCCGCGATTCAGGAAGACGCCATAGCCCGTCGTCTCGATATCAAAAGTAAGCTCTCTTTATCTCGCATCGAAGACGACCTAGACACTTGTGCCCAAAACGACAAGTCTGTCGACGTCGATGCAGTAGACTTGGCACAAGACGACGCACAGGAAGACATCGACGTAGACGAGCCAGTATTGGAAGACGACCTCGACACAGAGCTCGATCTCCAGCCAGCTCACCGCGCCGAAGCATTGGACGAATTAGCCATAATCGAACTCAAATTTGCATTGCTTAGAGAAAGACTATATGTTGAAAAGATGCAAACCCTAGCTTGGGAGGAGACTCTCGTTGATAGCGGTTCGCTAGTGCTCTTTACTTCCACTTCACTGACATCTGTTTAGGTACCCATCCAGAACTTCTCCATATCCAAAAAGAGCTGTCGAAAAGGAGGGACAAACGTCTCGAACTTGCAACGCGCAAACGCACCTACGAGATAGCGAACGTTCACAAACGTCGACGTATTGACGAGAACGCGACGTGGAGCTGGTGGAAAGTGAGTTATCGAGTCGGCTTAGCATGCAAATATTTACCTTGTCTCAGCATGCCCGTGATGATTTGCAGATCGAAATGATAGCTGAAGCAAATCGTAAAAGACGCCGATTAGAACGAGAAAGAAGGGTTGTTGAACGGCCCCAGCCAGGTTCGTTGCGATTTAATATTTTGAGGGCATCTAAACACAGATGTTAGTGCGACGGATACCCAACTTCCCTGTTGAGATACCTATCCCCCCAAGTGTTCGAACGCTGGTAGATTCTTATATGCGGACTGATCATCAGGATGATGGTCCCCAAACTCTTGTTTACCCACAACTGACAAGTCTTTCTGCTTCGGATATTGCCAGCGACCTCGATTTCTTCGCCCTTCACCGACAATCTATGTACGATTCTCCCAGAAACGCCACCTCTCAAATGGGCCCCACCCCATTACCACCACCTCCAATAGGATATGACTACAATGAATCATTTCCTCCTGCGCTGACAGCAAACAGGCCTCCATTATCACATCCGGGATTTCATCACCCTCAAGCTCCCCAGCAGCAACAAATGGTCGGTCCCGGACAAGCGCCCTTCTCGTACAATAACGGTCCTGGTCGCCCACCGCCTTCTCAGCATCATTCGGCTCCTGCCATCCATGCCGCCACTTCATTCCCGGGGGATCAGGACCCTAGCTGGTCGTTACCCGGTCCACCAGGTGGCGTTGCGGTGGGCTATTCACCTCACTCGTTTCCTGTTCGACGCTCGATGTCGCCACCGGCCGTAAAGGGTAACGGACAGTGGATGGGCGTGGGAGGGTTTCCCATGAATAAGGTAGAGAATGAAGAAGACGAAAGACGAGAGAAAAGAGAGCGAGGGCAACAAGAAATTGATAGAGACAGACAAAGAGCCTATCATCTGGAATCTCTGCAGCAACAGCATAGACACGGACCGTCCATTCATCAGCATGCTCATAATGGGCCGCCGCCGCCGCCGCCGCCGCCACCGCCACCGCAAGGACATCACCATCATGGTCGTCATCATCACCATGTTTTGCATCACCATCCCCCGCCTCCTAACGGGCCCACGCTCAGTCCTCGCGCCTCGAGAGAGACCGAAAGCGGGCGCCATCCCACAGAGATAATCAACCTTTCTTCGAGTAAATCCCACTGGAAAGACGAGTATAGAGAGAAACGACCAGGATCTGCGACAGCGAGCATCATGGACGATAGGGAACGACCCCTTGCTATGCCTTTTACCATGTCGGCTTCACACCACTCGCCCCCACACCCTCCTGGCGTCTCATCGCCACCTCTCAACTCATGGAATCAAGACGAGATGTATAGACCACCAATGAGCCACGACTCTTCTGACAGATATGGCCGAATGGGGTCCTTGTCAGAAAGACCTCGAACACTCCCGCCCCCTAGTCCTTCATCTTCTTCCGTACCCCTTCACTATGCTAGCCCTTCCTCAAATCCAGCTCGTTCCCCGACAAGATATCGAGAGCGATCGCCTCCATTGAAGTTGCATCGGCCAAGCTCTCCTAAAACCCTTCCGCCTCTATCAACGCCTGTTTCAAGAGTTTCGTCACCGTTACTGTCTCGCGGCTTGGGGGACCGTGTCTCGGACCGAGACCAACTCCATTCCCCTCGACCACCAAGCAAGATGACGGTTAACCAAATGATTGATTAGTACTTGGTAGAGTCACTCTACGTGTTGCGCTACATGAATGAATATATTATACGTGCATCACATCATGTAAGGTGTTGACGGAAAGGTCCGCGGATGATCCGTCAAATTACTTGAATTGGTAACGATCAGTTGTTGACAGTTGTTTCGGCCAGGATTTATTTGAGCATCATTGCAACTGTAAAGGCTTTCCGCTGCCTTTCGACCAGGTGAAATCGAAAGTGGTCTGTGCTCGTTTCACAGCCTGCGTAGTACGTGCTGAAACTGCCAAGCACGACTTAATAAGTTGCCAGAACTTTTGAAGAACTGGACCTGCACGTTGGTATTGTTACTGGTCATCGTCATCGTCATCTATCAAATGTCTTCATGGCCGTCCAACTCTGAGCTTGGTCTACATCAAGCCCTTTCGTTCAGCGAGGACTATGACGAAGTCTCTGAGCTCATCGATCTGCCGTCTTCAAATCACATAGCTTCGGCTGACAAGACTGTGCGAAGACGTAGTAGCAAAGGCGCGTATTGGCACAAACCTCTTCGCCTTCAGCATCTCACCTCGTCCCGCAGCATGCGATCAGGTTATTTCATATTTGGATACTTCACTGGTACACTTACTCCCTTTCTTAGTGTCGCAAGTCCAAATGCAAATGCGAGCGACCTGCACCCGGAGAACCCTGCAAAAGTTGCGTGGCCCTTGGAACATGTAATCTTCATAATCTCTGTTTGTGAACTTGTTGATTCCATTTGACAGCTTGCACATTTCTCGGTCCGTCGAGGAAGAGGGGCCCACCCAATAAGTCGCCTTACTTTTTCAGCATTATTGTCTGATGTCTCCTTCACAGGGCTACATCGATGCCATTGAAGCACGCCTTCATCAGACAGAGGCCCTTCTGGGAATCATGCTGTCTTCGAATGATGAGCGTGCGTTGACTCTGCTACGGGACATTGCTCAGGTGCGTTTTATTGCTGTTGCTCTTCTCGGCCTGGTATCGGCACAATGTCACTTGACGAAGTATCGTCTTGTACGGCACTGATTCTTCTTATCCTATGTATCCATATACGCTCATTTTTTCTCGAGCACCTGTCAAACCTTTTCTGACATCTTCGAAAGGACCCACTCGCTAAGGAGATCATCGATCGTGTTGATAATTCTTCGTATGGTGTTAAAGGCCGACTGAAGTCGGGCGAGGGGCACGAAAAAAGTAAACCGCGCCACTCTGCCTCACCCCAGTCAGGTAGAGATGATGACAGTAAGAAATTAGAGATAGCCTCTACTCAGTGCGTGCTGAGGTGCTTGAGAAAGTTGGGTAGACTAACTTTGGTAGCCCCTCCAATGAATGGCAAGATCAAGTGATAGCAATGCTGAGAACTGTCAACCAAATCTCTGCCAATGACGAAACCCGACATACTTTGCGTAGCCGAGACAGCCTTCCGGCCATACTCACCACGTTTCCTCACACCTCCCCCCGTCTTCAGGATGCAGTCAACAATACAAGCGATAGAGACAGTCGCTCTCCTGACACAACAGCTGGACGTCGCCAAAGGCGCCGAATAGATAGAGATGGCACAAGCCCCAGTCTTCATCACTCACCCCATAGCTCTTCGACGCCTGCTTCTGCAGCTGTACCCATTGAAGGCTCGAGGCAAGGCACAGAGTCACAATACTCGAATATTCTATTCAGCCCCAGAAGCTCTTCAAGTCACAAGGATTACTTTTTCTCATCATCCCTTCCCCGTAGAAACAGCAGTGTGAGCACCAACTCCTCCAGTGACGATGATTTCGCAGGTGCTGTTGGTCAGTTGAGCCTCAACGAGGACGAAGAGGTGAGGTACCATGGTAAGGCTAGCGGCCTTCATTTGCTTGGGGCAAAGGATCGCCTAGATAGGAGAAACGAAGGTGGAATATGGCGATTTCCCAAAGCACGAGTCTGGCCTCCCTTACCGCCAGGCCCTGTCTCTGGCTTCCAGGAAGACGAGGAAGGCATGTCAAAACTACCACCCACGGCCATTCAAGAACACCTACTCGACCTTTACTTCACATATGTACACCCTTCCTTGCCTGTGGTTCATAAACAAACTTTCTTCGAAGGCATTACTGTGGGGTAAGATTTCACTTTTTGAACCTTTTCCGAAATAATAAAATCCGATAGCACGCACAGCCCTCGAACCCCAGACTCCGATCCTCAATCTCTCAGTCATGCTTCCCAATCTCCGTTCCAACGTCGTCATAAGCGTGTACCAGCACTTCTGCTCTTCGCCATGTTCTCGATTGCTGCTCGTTACTCTGACCACCCTTCTACCCCCAAGCCACCTTCAGACTCTTCACTGATGTGGATAGCGGGAGATCAATATCTCGATGAGGCCAAGGCCATTTTGGACAGGTCGTATGCAAGCTCCCGTCCCTCCACTTGCCAGGCTCTACTGCTAATGGGCTATCGTGAGATTGGAATAGGTGCAATGGCCCAAGCATGGATATATATTGGTATGGCTATCCGAATGGCTCAGGATTTGGGTTTGCACCGAAAGGCAGATGGATGGGCCAGGGTCGGTCTCGGCGGCAAACTCTTCAGTGACTGGGAACTGAATGAGCGAAGGAGGATTTGGTACGCATGCCTCCTTATGGATAAGTATGTTTCGTCTTATATCGGTAAGCGAGTCAGCCGCTGTTGTAGCTAAGCTCACTGTTGCAAGGTCGACCCTTAGCCATATTTGAGAGGGACTTTGATACTCTCTTACCTGCTGAAGACGACGTATGTTTCATGCTTTCGATGTCCGAACCTCTTTCTATTCTTTTCGATAGCCAGAAGAGCGGGAAGAATGGCGATCACATAAACTGTCCACAGATCGCTCTAGTCAGCCTGTTCCGTCAATGGGAAGAATTATATCTTGCTTCAACGCATCCGCGGCTCTATGTTTGTTCCTTTGGTATGCTTTCTGATTCGGCTTATCTGTTCTAGCTGGCATCCTTGGCACGATAATACAAGCTATCTACGCCGTTCGTCCTGTTTCCAGCCGACATACCGAGGCCGTCTTCCTTGAAGGCGTTCTGGACAAGTGGTATTTGGAACTTCCGGAGCATTTACGACACGAACCAGGCGCTAGACATCTAGTTCCACTTCCCCATGTTTTGGTTCTGCACATGCAGTACTGGTGCGCAGTCCTACTCCTCCATAGACCATTGTGAGAGTCTTGCAATTTTTTTCTTCCCAAAATCTGATCCGAGCCTAGTATACGCCTTGGGAAACAGTGCGTTGACTTTGGAACTCATTAGGTGTTGTCTGATTCATGCAGTTCTGATAGTGAAGACGCAGAAACTCGATCTCTTACAGATAAGAGCTATGAACTGAGCGTTGGGGCAGCCAATCACATTACGACCATTGGTATGTCTTGATATCTATGATCTGATGGACTCTCATGGACGATAAGCTGTCCTTTACTCTGAAAAGTATCCTTTAAGTCGCTGCGCAGTGTTTTTATGCTATTATGTCTTTACTGCGAGCGTCATGCACGTAACCAGCCGTGAGTGAGTCACGATGATTCTTATGTCGTACTGATCAGTATACCAGTGTCCGCATACCCTAACGATCCACAAGCGAGGCTTGGACTCTCGAAATGCATGGAAGTATTGAGTGCAATAGAGATTACTTGGCCTAGTGCTGGTCGAGCACTTGAACTTCTCCGAGGATCAAAAGTCAATTCGAGCAGCACATCACTGCCGATTCATGGCACACAGACGGTGCGGCCGAAGCGCTCTGTTGAACAAGCACTCGGAAATCGTATTCCCTCTCCGTCTCAGGAACAAAACCACAGCTATACGGCCCCAGAAATATCTCGGCTTGGAAGTTTTCCTGTTCCGGAGAGCCAGCCTCTTTATTCCGCCAGTGAGATGTTGGTTCCGCATCTCCCCTCACAACCACCCTCCGTCCCTTATCCATATAACCGATGGCCAGCAGACAACCCAAGCCCATTTCCTGGCACGCTTTCGACTTCGGTTCTTCCTCAGGTGTACAGCACCGGTTTATTTGACGATAGGGCCGTCGCAGTGAACGGGCAGCGCGTGTCGTCCTCTGCTCTGGATCCCAACGCCCAGACTCGTTTCCCCCAGTATTGGAATGACTATTCGACGTATTCGCAACTCGGAAACTACGAGTTCAATGACCAGCAATCACAAAGCCATGCGTCTCCTTCTCATGCATTCTTCTCCGAATCATACAACCGACATATTTAAGTGTAAGCCCTGCAGAGTTACGCAGATCGGCTATTGACCTTGTTCCTAGATATTATACGTTCTTTTTATAGCAGTCTATAGTAGGCTTGTATCGTGGATTATGGCAGTTTCAGCGAAGGTCTTGAACCTGACGAATCTAAATATGTAGTAGTGTAGAGCTGCATGACCCCTAGGTCGGCCCGACGCATGGCTCTTGCATGGCTCTTCCATTTACTGCTACCCTTGATGTGCTATATTCCTTGCTGCCCGTGAACCTTCAGAAACCTCGAGTGGGAATTGTGTGTGGCTCGGGTCTGAGTGGATTGGCCGAAATTCTTCGGGATGTGGTCTATATTCCTTATGATTCCCTCCCCGGATTTTCTGAGAGCACTGGTATTGATTCATCGCTAATGCTTCATACATCTCAAAATAGTTCTCAGTGGCAGGACACAAAAGTTCACTAGCCTTTGGCTTGATTGGACCTGAAGGTGTGCCAGTCGTGGCCATGTTGGGCAGGGTATGTGCTTCACGATCCCATTGTTGAGGACTAAACGCCCAGTTCCACGCTTATGAGGGTCATGATCTCTCCACCGTCGTATATCCCGTAAGGATTATGGCCCGCCTTGGTATCAGCAGCATCATAAGTATGTATGAATACTCAGCATGCAAATTCGAACATTTTCTAGTAACCAATGCTGCCGGCTCACTTAATTCCAGATTGTCTGTTGGCACAAGTACGCTCCGATTCACTCAGTCCTACGTTCCTGATATCTTCATTAGTAGTGGTGGTCAGTGATCATTTATCACTTCCACACCTGACTGGTATGAATCCTCTCCTTGGCCCACCGTTATCATCCAGTTATCCTCGATTCATGCCCCTTTCCGACGCCTATTCTACTAGTCTGAGACGTCTTGCTTTTTTGGCTGCCAACCATCTTGGCTTGGAGCCAGATGCTCTTGAGGAAGGTGTTTATGCCTGGGTCAGTGGTCCCACATATGAGACGCCGGCCGAGGGCAGATTCCTGAGGAATGCTGGAGCCGACGTTGTCGGTATGAGCACTGTACCTGAAGTTGTGGTTGCAAGACAAGAAGGATTGAATGTCATGGTCCTGACTTTAGTAACGAACGCTGTGGTCATTCCTGACCATAGAAGCATAAAGGCAGAGGTGAAAGCGGAGGTGTGCCCATCACAGAGTCCCTTCTTCCAACTCTTAACTATTCCAAAGCTTGCAGGTCAAACGGTGGAGGAGCCTCCTGTCGAGGTCGTGTCGCATGAAGAAGTTTTGATGGCAGGAAAGCAGAAGGCAGATGTCATAAAGCGTTTGGTTGAGAGAATCATCCAACTTATACCTTCAGCTTCGCTCTAACTGTGTATTTCCTTGAGACATCGGTCCGCCGGCCCCGATATCCGAGTCACCTTCGAAACTTGACCTCGACTACAACGCTTATACTCCCACTCTATTAGCTAAGATGTTACTACAGGTGGACTATCTTTTTTTGCGCTCTGCAGTCAGCATATTCGCTGGGAATGATGTTTCTCAAGCTATACTCCCCGTGTAAATGGATGACTGACCAGTTTCTCATCCCTTTATTTCTGACCTCCATGGCGATAAACCCTCAAGACGTTGCTGCTAGCTGGCTCTCTCAGTTCTCAGATGTGCTTGTCTCCCAACAAGTGAAATCAGTCACCACTTGCTTCTGCACTGACGGCTGGTTTCGTGACTTGTTTGTCTTCAGTTGGGATTATCGCACGTTGGAAGGGATTGAAAAAATATCAGAATATCTTACTGCTGCTCTTCCTTCAAGACATATATATGGATTAGAGTTGGATACACGCCCCGGACTTGTTGCTCAGCATGGCTCTATTTCTCCTTGGGCATCCGGCGTATCGGCAGGATTTACGTTCTCGACACCCAGATTCAAGGGCACAGGTCACTTCCGAATTCAACTTGTCGACGGAGAGTGGAAAGCTTTCACCGTTGCAATGATGCTCGATGAGTTAAAAGAGCATGGAGAGATCGGATACGAAGAAGGAGTGTATGGCGGACACAGATTGGTATGGTCGGATGTTCTTCGTGAAAGAAAGATCAAAGTAGAGGAAGATCCACAAGTTGTCATCAGTACGTGCTTTACACAATGACGGTGATTACTTAGTTCCTAGTTGGTGCTGGTCATACAGGATTGAATGTAGCTGCTCGCTTCAGGCAACTAAACATCCCTACCTTGATCGTTGAAGCCAGTCCGCGGATAGGAGACAATTGGCGAAAGCGTTACCCATCTTTGTCGCTCCACACTATCAGGAAACAAAGTGAATGTAAGAATTCTATTGAGCTCCTTTGTACTTCATGTGCTGATTGGCCTACTACAGTGCTGTATCAGTCATATCCATCTACGTGGCCGCTGTATACTCCCCGCGACAAACTAGCCGACTGGTTGGAGCAATACGCCATCTCTCAGGATCTTGTGGTGTGGACTGATGCCCGACCTCTACCTATCCCTACATACGACCACGAAACCAAAAAATGGACATTGTTTGTGAACAGAAAAGGGATATCACATAGACTTCAACCCTCTGACATTGTCGTTGCCACCGGCATATTCGGCGATGCTATCGTTCCAGACATCAAAGACAGTATCACTTTCAAAGGTCGAATGCTCCATTCTAGCTCATACAATGGAGGGCGCGAATTCTCTGGGAAACGTGTTGTAGTAATCGGTGCTGGCAATACTTCGGCAGACATATGTCAAGACCTCTGTGCTCATGACGCTGCTTCGGTCACCATGGTTCAGCGATCTTCAACGGCAGTTGTAAAATCTTCTACTATTCGCGCATTACTTGAGCGGGTTTTCCCAGCCGAACTTCCCACTGAGACATGCGACACACTCTTTTTCTCGACTCCTATTCGTCTTATCAAAAAGATGCTAGCTAGCTCAGCAGAAGAGAACTGGGCACACGAAGAAGATATCCATGAGCAGTTGAAGCGGGCTGGTATGAAATTGAACATGGGGAGCGATGGATCTGGTGTCTTCCCAATGGTTTTCGAGAGAGGCGGAGGTAATGCATATCTCATTTCTTACTCTATCATTCATCTTGTCTTTAGGCTATTGTCAGTGACAATCTGTCGTATCACCACTTCTCATTTCTACAGGGCTTGACGTCGGCGCTGCCGCCCTTATCGGAGAAGGCAAAATAAAGATCAAACAAGGCAACGAAGTAGAGAAATTCACGGAGAGTTCAATCATATTCACCGATGGATCAGGACTCGAAGTGGATGCTGTGATATTTGCGTAAGTAGCCGATTATCCATTTCCACGCTGTAACACAAGTGCAGAACTGGATACCACAAAATTCGTGACACCAACGTGGCTCTGTTTGGAGAGGAAGTCATCTCAAAGACGCGCCCTGTGTGGGGACTAGATGAGGAAGGGGAGATTCGAGGATGCTATCGACCCAGCGGTCATCCAGGGGTACGTATAGGCGACTATCTCGTTTAGTATATCACCAAACTTTCTCCGAAAGCTCTGGTTCGCAGCCGGCGGATTTGAAAACTCAAGATTTCAATCAAAACATTTGGTGAGCGGAGATGTCGTTCAACTTGTGATCTTAGCTTTCATACATGGTTAGGCGCTTCAGATTCAAGCGATACAGCTGGGATTAATGGATAATACATCCAAGTAGCGTACTGCAATTTTGAAATCCGTGTGAAGCATCGAGTCATTACAGTCGTTAGGTGTAGGATTAGTATACATGAACACTTGCCAACCACCGCTCATAATTGAATCCACCTCCTCCCAATGTGTTGGTCGAATCCTTTCGTAAAGCAGTATCGACATATTGTCTGGAAGGAAACTCCACGTATGCAATGTACTCCTTGGGTATAGGCACATGCTCAATAGAATCACCCAAGCTAGCGATAGTTCCAGCATTTAAGGACGCCACAGAAGATTCTATTGTCGGACCAGGGCCAGCACCGAATGCTGTCCTCACAGCATTGGAGTAAACTTCTAGATCTCTGTGTCCGCCGATGCGTCGAGCGTCATAGTCAATATCGGGGGCTTCAAGGAGTTCCTGATACTGATCGACATACCTTGGAAATAAGGTTAGCATCGTTATACATCTACTCATACACCTACCCTTGATATTCTCTTTGTTCTTTCTCCGAGACTGTTGGATCGAGTACCTTTAATGCAACAGCTTCCGTGGAGTTGTCTATCACCATCTTGAGGTTATTCGCGTCCGCACCGGGAGCTTCACTGTCCACTCCTTTAGTACCGATATCACGATCATGTTTACGCCGGGATATAGAGAAGGAAGTGGAGAAGGAAGGAGTAGAAGGGTGAGAAGACATCCATCGCTTCATTCCAGATACGACACTAGAAGAGATGACTGAGAAAAAACGCAAGGAGAAGATTCTGTGAACAGACCTCGGCGGCCTCTGCCTCGCCATGGCTCCTCCTTTGGGCACGAAAGGGCTTTGATTGATATCCTTAGCCGTCTTCCTGATACAAGTTAAATAAATGGCATCCAATGTAATAAGAAAACTCCCACGCACCCGGGCAATTTAAGCGTCGTGTTCATACAATACACAAAATGCTTACCCAAACTCGTAAAAAGTAAAGGCCGATAATACTCGTTCCAAACATCCCCTGCCTGCGCGAACCGCTCGAGACCCTCGAGACTTTTACGGAGCGGATAGGGTGGTGAGAGATAAGCAGGATCGAACCAATTTCTATATGTATGGCCAATGTTCCGTGCAATGGGATGAGATATAGGACGCTCGAGGTGTGATTCAACGCCGAGGAAAAGGTTGATAGCAGTTTGCTTGTCTGCATCTGCAATAAAGATGAAACCAGGAATGTACCCCGTAAGCTGGCACGAACCGAGTAATGAGTTGGTGTAGAAACGTCGAATGTTCTCAATGATATCCCTAGAATGACTGTTCCAATGCGGCATGCGCCGGTATGTTTCCACCCGGTTCACTAGCGCACTGCCGGTATACTGTAACGCGATACCTTCAACCAACGATCAACTTTGCTCGTATGCGGAACGATACACTGACTGTCCCCGTGATCATGATACATTTCTGTCAGCATGTTCACGACATCACTGTCAAATGCGAGACCACTTGGATCATCAACTACGCCGAGAGCATAAAGCTGGTGTCCAAGTGCACGTTTACCGAATACAAACTGTGCGGCATTCGTTCTGTCGAGGCAATCGACGCAATTCGTACGGCATATACCGTTTTGAAGAGACAGGACTGGCAACGATGGCGGTCTGAAAACTGAGAAGTCAAAAAAAGAAGGGACGTTTGGAGTTGCTCACTCGTCATCTGGACCGAGCTCGTATCCGTTCTCGTTTTGCAAGTAGTGCAAGTATGGTTCAGGACCTGAGTGAAAGAAACCAGTCTGCTGGATTGATTCCTCAGCTATATCTTCAAGATAGCTGATCACGTCTTGAGTTTTCCTGGTCAACGGTCAACGGATGTGATCAGAAAGAATCAAGCACCATACTCTTTATAGGCTCTACTCATATCCCATGCTATATAGACCATTCGTTTGTCCTTGGGTAGGAACTGATTGAGATACTGGACACATTGTGTGTATTCTTCGAGCAACTTGCTCTCTCGTGGCACGGGTTCGCGCTTCTTGATTAGATTGAGTATTGTGACGGGCGTACCGTAACGCTTGAAGAGCGAATTGAAGTGCAAAGCAGCAGCGGTGTGGTAAGGATCGACAATAGAGACTGAAGGTATATGAGCGGAAGGGTGTGTGACATACATTGAACATACTTTCAATAGGTGGGCGAGGGCTCATGTTGGTTTCTTGCATCCAATACAGGGGAATGCTGCCTCGGTACTGGAAAGTTTAAGTCAAAATCATCACTGCCAGATCTGGCCCACCTGAACGTAGCTTGTATAGTGCGGGCTTGGTCGTCTTCCCGAATCATTGGTCGTCCTTGCGTCGGGAAAGTAGAAAGGCGTAGTAAGAGCCTCGGAGACAATCTGCTCAGTCTCCACTTCGTTTGCGACGTTTCCCTGTAGGAGAAATGTTAGTATGTGAGACAAAACCAAGAATGAGGTTTACTTCGTCATTCACACCGCGTTTGAGATACCTAGCGCCAGCAAAGTGTCTTGAACGACGAGCAATGAGGGTTAAAAACACCACCCGTCCAAGGCAGGACAGTTCTGTGAAATATGTGAGCATTCAAAGGTGAAAATTGTGAGATACCTACTGGATTGGTCGACATGTCCGTGGACAAGAGGGAGAAGCCAATGAGGCTTCGGATGCAAGTTACCGCTGTCGTCCTCGTCTACATCAAAAAGCTCGGCAAGCATATTGAAATTCCAAGCGTATCTGTCATTGAATGGGTACTTGTCGTAGGCGGCACCAGTCATATTATGCTGCAGAGTCGATGTTATATCATAGGTATAGCTGGACGCCCTGAGCGAAGGTTTCTCATAAGGGCGAAACAGCGCACCTGAAATAAAAGTTCTTGGTCATGTCTACTTGTTTGAATACATTCATTAATCGCTGTTCCTCCTGGACCTTGTCCACTTTGTGATTGCATGCGACTGGTATCATTTCGGTTGCTTCACAGTGGTAGAGGTAATGGCCACCCAGTAAAGCGACGACCGAACGTTTGGTTATGAGGATCATGTACCAGCCAGCTGTGAACCTGATGAAGCCTATTGCATTGGTCAATAAAGCGACGGTTATTGAGCTTGCAGATCACCAGCAACGCCAAAGAAGATCTTCGCCTTTCCTAGTCCACCACAGCTTTTGTTTCCTTCCTCTAGCATTTTGAGCAGCTCGCTCATTTGCTTGCCAGTGTACTCGGCTTCATCCTCAATGACTGCCAGTTCGTCTTGTGAAGTGCGATCGATTTTCGTGATTCTGTGTCTTGAGTCTGCCGCATTTGAGGCAATTATATAGAACCGCAGTCGATTTTCGTACAAGATGAACTTGTTAAATGCTGGTGGCATCGGCAGTTCTCATCCTGATCACATGATGTACCACTCTTGAGAACTTGAGAACGAACTTGGAACGAACATGTTATGGTTCCGCCAGTCATCTGTCCGACATTCTCTCGGGCTAGTGAAGCGATTTAGCAGCAGCAGCAGAATGGGAACCAGTACGCTGTCTGTAGTTCGTAACCTGTTTTGCCCTTGAATTCCCACCAGACCAGCGAATTGTTGTTTCTAATTCGATCGTCGAGCTTGATGGTGACGAGATGACACGAATAATTTGGCAAAAGATACGAAACGAGGTGCCAGTCCATTATTTCCTATGTCCTGTTTGACTGATCACACGCAGCTCATCCTTCCGTATCTCCAGTTGGACATCAAGTATTTTGATCTTGGGCTGGAATACCGAGATCAGACGAACGATCAAGTAACGGTGGACGCAGCCAATGCAATCTTGAAGCACAGCGTCGGCATCAAATGCATGTGGTTTCGAGGCTCATGCAGAAGTAAACTTATGTTTTCACATCAGGTGCAACCATTACTCCAGACGAAGCTCGTGTCAAGGAATTCAACCTGAAACGAATGTGGCCGTCTCCCAATGGTACTATTCGTAATATTCTTGGTGGTACCGTCTTTCGAGAACCTATCGTTCTATCTCGTATACCTCGGCCCATACCAGGATGGATTAAGCCTATAGTTATTGGCAGACATGCATTCGGCGATCAATATCGAGCAACCGACTTTGTCGCACCAGGACCTGGAAAGCTGCAACTTGTCTACACCCCATCGGATGGGGCACCTGTGACCACTATGGACGTATACGATTTCAAAGGAAAAGGTGTCGCTCTGAGTATGTATAACACAGATGAGGTGAACATTGCACAACTCAAAGTTGCTGGACATTAATATCTCTGAAGTCCATCATAGGATTTGCACACTCTTCCTTCAAGATGGCACTGGCGAAGAAAATGTCTCTTGTGAGTACAGTCTTTTGATGTAGGCTATCGTAATCTCTCTTCCTCCTCAAGTTCATGTCAACCAAGAACACTATTCTCAAGAAATACGATGGCAGATTCAAGGACATCTTCCAAGAAATCTATGACAGGTCTGTCTGTCCCATGTGTGTGCTGCATACAGATTGGTCCTGATAAAACAGTGAATACAAAGCAGAGTTTGAAAAGCTCGGCATCTACTATGAGCATCGACTTATTGATGACATGGTTGCCCAGGCCATCAAGTCTGCTGGAGGATTTGTCTGGGCTTGCAAGAATTACGATGGTGACGTGCAAAGTGACATCCTTGCCCAAGGGTTTGGTAGTCTTGGAATGATGACAAGCGAGCTCACTACACCTGATGGCAAGGTTATTGAGACAGAGGCTGCGCATGGTAAGGACTTGAAGTCACCTGGCATTCGTTGTCTCTCAAGCTTGCAAAGGCACTGTTACTCGTCACTATAGGGAGCACCAGAAAGGTAAAGAAACAAGTACTAACCCAGTGGCTTCTATCTTTGCTTGGACAAGAGGGCTTATGGTGAGTTTCCCTGTCGTACACAATTTTTGGTTGCCAAATGCCTAGTAAAAGTTCCGCGCCAAACTTGATGGGAATGAACCATTGCATAAGTTTTGTGCTGAATTGGAGACCGCTGCCATTGAAGTCATTGACGAGGATGGAATCATGACCAAGGATCTTGCATTGGCCATCCATGGCAAGGACCTCCGTCGGGAACATTGGGTTGTGACAGATGTCTACATGGATGCTGTGAAGGTAAACTCATGGAACTGCAATAACAATATGTGCTAAAGACCTTTACAGGCCAAGCTCGACCAGAAGCTTACTGCCCACCCCAAGCTATGAAGAATGATACTAGACGGACGGACAAATTTGGATTATGTAGGCTGATACGCATACAACGTTAACTATTCATGACAATGGATTTGAACTCGGCTGAATTGAAAAAGAAACAGCAGGTAGAAATCCATCTAAGCAAAGGTACGGATATAAGCACTATGATGCGGAAGTGATGAATGAGGGCGTATGGGAATGATATGACAGATGAAGTCCAAAGATGAATGTTTTGAATGCGGCATTACTTGAGATTATGGATTGACGCTTGCAAGTGATGAGATTCCTAAAAAATGATGATGGATGCAAAAAAAAATTGTAATCGTTGCTGAATAATGCGTGTTGGGCGTTTGACTGAGTTCATCGACAAAGACCAGTCCTTGTCTGAGTTTTGTAAGTCACCGACAGTCAACGGTGACGGGCTGGGCAAACCATTCACCCTCTTCACATTCCATGACACTGACTGGAAAGACCTTTCTTTTGGAAAGGATGGCTTGATCCTCCATCCTCACGCTGAGGGGGACATCCATGGCCAGCGTAAATTCATCTCCAACATAATCATACGCGTCATACACAGGAGCATCCAACTCTGCTTTAAGGCGCTGGCATAGGATGGATGAAGTGGGCAGTGGTTGAGAAGATACGACACTGAATTCCAGGGAAGGTCTGATACTGGAATGGCGTTCGTGCATACTCTTGGTGCGTGCCCGTGGCTCCGCGACCTGCACATCTCTGCGAAGGGTTTGGGCGTCTTCAGAGTCTGCAAGCAGCTGGATTTCGAAATCTCTGCCACCAACTTCTGTCTCCTCTTCCTCTGTTACGGGAAAAAGTTTAGCATCACATTTGCCCCTTGTCCTCCTGAGGCCAAGGGCAAGTCTATCTTCGTGTCGTTCGTACTCTGCATATTCTGTCTGATAGTCGGGAGCAAATTCATAATCGTCTGAGGACCAAGAGACCTGTGCAAGGCGGGAGCTTTTGAATGGCATAGCAAGACCAACATTGGAACTGGCTGCACCGACAAGGCACTTGTTTAACCAAGCGCGACGCCGACTCCTGATTTCCAACATAGCCTCCTTGTGCTTCTGCTCGTTTTCGGCGTGGACTTGTTGAGCATTAGCAAGGATGAGGAGGTGTCGGAGGCGCACACAAGTTGCTGCTAGGGCCCTGCACTCTGCGATTTGAGGATCAACCGCGTCAAACAAAGCAGATGGGCGAGGGTCAGATTTTAGATCCACAGAGTGGCGGGTGAAGGAGATGTGACTAAACTGGGACGATGGGGTACAGATAGAACTGCCGTCGGTGTCAGTGTCCAAATCTCCATCCTCTTCGCACGGTGTGGCGATACCATCTGTGTGACGAGAATAGCTAGCCTCTTCTCGAAGGAGCTGGGACACTTGTAAACCGGTACATTGCGCGAGCTGATCTAGATGGTCGGAAGAACGACGGAGCATGCTCTGTATGATCCAAGTGTAGAAGCCTCCCACAGGCATACGGGCACTCAATTCGCGCTGGGCGTATAGGCGGAATGCATCTACCAAGGTGGAGCGGGCGCGCCTGCGTAATGCTCTTGGTCTTAATGAAGGAGATTGGGGTGGAAGAGGAAGCGGGGAGGGCGGAGGGGATTCTGGAACAGAAAAAGAGGATTTGGACGGCGAGGAAACCAATGAACTGAATGAGTTAAGAGTGGGACTTATGAAGGATGAAAGAAGAACTGACGCAACCAAGGACATGAGAAGAGAACGTTGTTTTCTATGACCTTTGGCCTTGACGGAAGATGGAGGTGAGCTCAGATTGTCTTCTTCCTTACTTCTTACTTGTTGGGTCTTGAGCCTTTCACGTTCCCTTTCTGTCTCTGAGGCGGACTCATTGACATCGTCAAGTACACTATCCAAGAGCTTTAGACAGCCAGGCTGTAAAGGCCACTCGTGGAGAGAGCCGTCTACAAAACGAGCAGATATAGACTTGGAGGGCGTGTTGAAAGAGACTTGGTCTAAAATGCTGACGAGACCTGCTGCTTTGTCTAGACTGTGAACGAGTTGGGGAAGCTCGAGGTCGTCGAGAGACAGCGCGTTCAACTGAGTTGACCATGACCAGGGCAATGATAAATCTTCAGGAGGATTCTGGAAAGTGACCGCAAAGAGAATTGTTGGATGTGGTGGATCTGGAAGGAGACGAATGAGCATGACTTGGAGAGCATGCAGAAAGCAGAAAGGATTTAAATGACACAATGAAAACCAGAATGAAAAAAAAAAGGGAGTCTCAGGTGAACAGGGGCAGACTCAACCAAGTGCCGTCATTTTATTTGTTTGTACACTACAAAGTATGCCAGAACGGCGACTATTCCTGCAATGGCCACTACAATCCTGGGGCCAATTACGGACACTTCGTGCTCAACCTGCAAGCAACATCGGTGAGGCTGAACGAAATTGATACACTTACAACAGAAGAAAAGGGCGACAGTATTGGAATTGTAAAATGATGGGACTTGTCATGCTGCAGTCTAGCGTTATTACGATTCCTGTGTGAGAGCACCAGTGCAACGATGACAACCGCAACGAGCAACAGAACAAGGGCAGCAAGGAGCATCTGCAAAATTAAAGTTGAGTCTGTACTGGTTTCCAAGACTTACAAGCAGTGTCTCAAGTTTCTTTTCCAGATGCAGGATCCTTGCTTCGTTTACTTTGCCTAACGCGGCGAGTTCGCGCTGGCGGTCCATCTTTTCTCTGTAGGACAACTGCCTCAACTCATTGTAATGTTCAGCCTTCGAAGAGAGCAAAGTTTCTGCTCTGAGAGCCCGCGCTGCCCAGTAATACTGTTCATTGGCAGACGCGGTCACGCATGGCGAGTTGACCTTTCTGAGCTTGTTCATAATAAACAACAACAACTAATAACAACAACAATTCAAGTCAGACGAGTGTACGAGCGCTTATTAGGCGCATTTCCAGTCTGTCTGTTTTTTCTGGTGACAGAAGTCACAGACCGCTTCAAAGACTGGAATGAACTCTCCTTTTGAGAAGGAGGCGACGTAATCATTTCTGGTGGTAGTATGTCCTGAAACGTTCCTGCTGCAATCGACAGCGACGGTTTCCTCTTGGCTTCAAAAAAGGCCTCTGGACGCTGTTCGGTTGCGCGAACAGGTGTCAGTCTGCCGTACTCTGAGCCCGGCTCAGACGAATACAAGCGACCGCTCCTCTGGTCAACAAATGTGTACTTCCTGCAGTCATATCAGTATTCCTGAGCATGTGAGAATACTTGACTGACTGAGTGTCCGTGTCGTAGCCAATCCTGCGGAAACCTTCCGGAAGTCGATATGAATCCTACAAAGTTGACTTGTGCTTGAGAATTTCAAAAATATGACCTACTTCATCGAACTGCGTGATTGAGTGAGCCATGTCAGCGATGACGTAACTAGCAACCATGTTGACCATCACTCGAACCTTGCGCCCTGCTCTCCGTCGCTCTGTCTTTACGTCCGCAGCCTCGCTTCACACTCTGCCAAATCTTCCTTACCCTTACAATGTACTCTAAGCTTATCTGTTCGTCTTTCTCAACGCGGTCTAGGCTTTGGAACCCCACATTTCCGAGGAAATAATGACCCTGCATCATCAAAAGCACCACAAGACTTATGTTGACGGTCTCAACAATGCAGAAGCTGCCTACGCTAAGGCCACCGCCACTAAAGACAAGATTGCATTGCAGGCGGCTCTCAAGTTCAACGGAGGAGGTACGCATTCCTTCCAAATTCTTCACTCTTCCTCCACGAGAGTCCAGGTCATATCAATCATTCTCTTTTCTGGACAAATCTTGCTCCCGCGAACGAGGGCGGAGGCAAACTCGCAGACGGTGCCTTCAAATCCGCTATTGACCGTGACTTTGGTTCTGTGGACACTTTCAAAAAAGAATTCAACGCAAAAACAGCCGCTATTCAAGGCAGTGGCTGGGGCTGGCTGGTAGGTCTCCGTTCGATCTATGTAAACCATCTCTGACGCTCTTGGCTCAGGGATACAATGCCAGCACCAAGAAACTGGAGATTGTCACTACCGCTAACCAAGACCCTCTTCTTTGTGAGAGTCACTCACTCGTTTGACCTAGCTCACCCTGCATAGCTCACACACCCATCATTGGAGTTGATATCTGGGAACACGTCCGTTTTCTTCTCTAATATTGAACCATTGTTGACTTCACATAGGCTTTCTACCTCCAGGTAATCTAGTTGAACACTTGATCTTGAGTGCTCACCTTGTTCTTCAAGTACAAGAACGTGAAACCCGATGTGAGCCATCTCATGCTTTGACACGCTCTCTAATATCCACCAGTACCTCAATGCTATATGGAATGTCATCAATTTCAAGGAGGCAGAGAAGAGGTTTGCCGAAGCTACCAAGTAACAGTCTAAAGTATTGCATTCTGCATACAAAACGATTGTATATGAAAACACTAATGAAAACACTAGCTATCGCTCTCGTTGTCTAGAATGTCGTATTTGCGCTTCCCGTGAGTAGAAGACGGTGGACTAGCGCTCCCTCCATCACCTGATTTCTTTTTGCGTTTTCGTTCGGTTTCCCTCAGGTTCAACTTGACTCCATATCGTGCAATATGCTATCAAACTCAGCCACGTCTTTCGAATCGCTTTAGACGGTACCTTTGTCAGTTCTGTGGACGCTTGCAGCCCAGGAAATTCTTTCGTTGAGAATACATGAAAGGAGCCCCCAAAACATTCAGCTTGGATTATCAAGTCGTCATGACCTTTGGGTTTCGAAAAGATGTCAAAGACTCGATATCTCAGGATGAATGTCCCCTCAGCCTTGACAGCAAGATCCTACAAGTAGAATGTAAGCTGGTTCCTCTCATTCTTTTTGTGACTGACAGAAAACACAAACATGAGTTGTTTTTTGCCTTGCCAGTCAATTTTACAGGGTTGCACAAAGGTGGAGCCAACCAGGTCCGGGGTACGCTTTGAATTCTCCGTGATGGCAATGTCTCCGACATGATGGACTACATTCGACTCAAAGGAGTTGTGTGATATGGCATGGGAAGAAGTTGACAGTCGTTGTGGATAAACGGGCGACTGTATAAAGGTGTATTGGGTGTGAAAAGCATGGTTGGTAGACCCACGATGTGGCCGTTCGGGATCTACACCCGGCACTGGGAAGAGATCCACCGTACATAGCAGTCCGAGGGTTTGAATTTCACTTTAATATTGTGAGACTTTGTGACCACTCACTAGCACTTACTCGTAGTCGATTTCTTTCTCACTCGCTCTGCCATCTTCTGCCGTGGAAAGAGAGAATAGCCTGAGTGCGACTACCTTGGGCAGTTCAGAGGAAGTGGCATCACGACATACAGGAAACGACGAACAATAGGCGGGTCTAAAGGTCGCCTGTCAATCGATCCGAACCTGACCAGGTTTGTCAGACAATAAGCCGTAGCCATGACCTCGAAACACACACTTGCGTCCTAGGTCTGCCTTCTGCAGTTCCTCAAGCTCGGCGCGAATAGTCTGTCCGGCGAATTGACCAGTCACAAAATGTACAGGAAGACCTATAGGAGAAGTTCCACGAATTTGGTGTTGAGAAAGATGGGGGCCGCCAGCCTTGTGGTTGGAATACATCGCAAGCAAATTCGTTTAGAGAATAGTTGTCGATGAAGCAGCAAAAAGTTCATATAGCAAAAAATAGTTCCGATAAGGAATCTTGAAGGTTTCAGCAGGATTGGCAGCCTAGAGGTTGTTTGACAAGGACCGGGATCATGGCGTGACGACCGAAAAAGGAACCGAACTACACCATTTTCCGGGGCGTCGATGGCAGTAATCCAGCCTACTGGAACGTTGAAAGGTAGTCTAGCTGGTGTTCAGCAAGCCGTGTACAATGTCGACGAGTCTGAGAAGGTCTGAGATCACAGCGCAGCGCTACATCACCTGTGACTAAGGTGGCACGTTCAGGTAAATCGTTGAATGAACGCATATAGCAAACTCGCCTACCACCATAGGTGCGGCAAGGTTCAGTCAGTAGTTTGAACTTCGATTCTCAAAATTTAGACCTTGAAAGTGAGGCTGTTCTCACGTGATTTACGTTTCCTTTCCATTGCGTCGACGGCTCGACATACAAAAGTCGGGCATGGCTACTCGTCGACCAGCGAGCCAGGAAGGCTACCAGTCCTCTTCGCCTTCTACAGACCACGCAGATCCCTTTACCCAACAACGTTACTACGACAACGATTCAGAACCAGAATACGGTCGCAGAGACACTTACTATGCTTCTGACAGTAGCAACCCCGCTCTGAACGACAACTCTTATTATGATCATCCTTACGATTCCTACGGTCTGCAGTCCTGGCTTTCTGCTTGCCTACTTCCTGACAGTCGTTCATAGCTCCGCAAGATACAGATTCAGATGAGCGCGACGTCTATGGCCCCCGCGTAGATCCTTCTCACTCATCTACGCCAACTTTCTATGACTATCCTTCTGCGGGTGCTCCAGAGGCCTATCCTGCTTGGTCATCAGAGCGTCAGATTCCTCTCTCCAAGGAAGAAATTGAAGACATTTTCCTCGACCTCACTCAAAAATTTGGATTCCAGAGAGACTCGATGAGGAACATGGTCAGTATCTTGTTTCTTGTCTAAAAATCAAAACGCTGGCATTGCCATCCCGTTCCCACCGCTGGCGTTTTGTCGCCGCAGTCGTGACGTCACCTTTATCCATGTTTTCTCTCGCAGCTGCTAATGATATCTTGCCAGTTTGACTTCCTGATGCATCTTCTCGACAGCAGGGCATCGCGCATGTCTCCTAATCAAGCTCTTCTCACCCTTCACGCCGATTACATAGGTGGTCACCACGCGAATTATCGCAAGTGGTATTTTGCCGCTCAACTTGATCTGGATGATGCTGTCGGTCAGACGCAAAACCCTGGTCTCAACCGTCTGCGTTCGACCAGGGGCGGTCGCCGCCCTGCCCACGAGAAGTCGTTGGGCACCGCACTCGAAAGATGGCGTCAAGCTATGAACAACATGAGTCAGTACGATCGTCTCCGACAGATTGCGTTGTACCTTCTTTGTTGGGGTGAAGCTGCTCAAGTCCGCTTCGTGCCAGAATGCCTTTGCTTTATCTTCAAATGCGCCGATGATTATTATCGCTCGTCAGAGTGCCAGAACAGCACAGATCCCGTTCCAGAAGGTTTATACCTTAGGTCTGTCATTAAGCCGCTCTACCGTTTTATGAGGGATCAAGGCTATGAGGTCGTTGAAGGCAAGTTTGTCCGTAGGGAAAAAGATCACGAGGATATCATCGGATACGACGACATCAACCAGCTGTTCTGGTACCCGGAAGGTATTGCAAGGATCGTGCTGAATGACAAGGTTTGTACAATGACTTGCGTACCACTTCCCGGTCATAACGTATCTTCAGACTCGTCTTGTTGATCTAGCACCTTCCCAGCGTTTTATGAAGTTCGATAGGATTGACTGGAACCGCGTGTTTTTCAAAACCTATTATGAAAAGCGATCATTCGGTCACTTGCTGGTCAACTTCAATCGGATATGGGTTATCCACATCTCCTTATACTATTTTTACACCTCCTTCAACTCTCCCACTATATACGCAGTTAATGGCCAATCAGTTCCTGCCATGACATGGAGTGCTACCGCTCTTGGTGGTGCCGTTGCCACCATTATCATGATCCTCGCCACCATTGCAGAATTTTCTTATATCCCAACGACATGGAACAACACTTCTCATCTCACACGCAGGCTTGTTTTCCTACTCGTCACCCTGGCCCTGACTTGTGGCCCTACCTTCTATGTCGCTATAGTCGTACATAACGGGCAGAGCGGCCAATTGGCTCTTATTCTTGGTATTGTGCAGTTTTTCATATCCATCGTCGCCACGTTGTTATTCGCAATCATGCCTTCAGGGCGAATGTTTGGCGATCGTGTGGCCGGAAAATCACGCAAGTATCTCGCCAGTCAAACTTTCACGGCCAGTTATCCTCATCTGGACACCAAGAATCGCATGGCATCAATACTGCTTTGGTTCCTCGTCTTTGGCTGCAAATTTACCGAATCTTACTTCTATCTCACCCTCTCCTTCCGTGATCCCATCCGCGTCATGGTCGGCATGAAAATACAAGGGTGCAATGACAGAATCTTTGGTCCGGCACTTTGCCGCAACCATGCTGCATTCACTTTGACCATCATGTACATTATGGATCTTGTGTTGTTTTTCCTGGACACATTCCTTTGGTATATTATATGGAACACAGTCTTCAGTATCGGCAGGTCTTTCTCGCTCGGGCTATCGATTTGGACGCCATGGAAGGATATTTACACGAGATTACCCAAACGAATCTACGCAAAAATTCTTGCTACTGCAGATATGGAAGTGAAGTACAAGCCAAAGGTATATTTCATTGCAATCAATCCGAAAGCACGTTGATCTTCAACTAAGGTTCTCGTATCTCAAATCTGGAACGCGATAATTATCTCAATGTATCGAGAGCATCTACTCTCCATCGATCACGTACAGAAACTTCTCTACCACCAAGTCGACACCGGTGCTGGTGGTCGAAGAAGCCTGAGGGCTCCGCCATTCTTCATCTCTCAAGGTGACAAGGGTTTCAAAGGCGAATTTTTCCCTGCGGGCAGTGAGGCAGAGCGCAGAATATCTTTCTTCGCTCAGTCACTCACCACCACCATTCCAGAACCTCTTCCTGTTGACGCAATGCCCACTTTCACTGTTCTGACGCCTCATTATAGCGAAAAGGTACATATTTATGATGCGTTTCCTTCAATTGCTCACCGGATTCTGTAGATCCTGCTTTCTCTTCGGGAGATTATTCGCGAAGAAGACAAGAATACGCGCGTCACTCTCTTGGAGTATCTGAAACAACTTCACCCAATCGAATGGGAGAATTTCGTCAAGGACACGAAAATTCTAGCCGAGGAATCATCCATGTTCGGTGGTGCTAATCCTTTCGCTGCGGACGAAAAAGGGCAGTCCAAAACTGACGACTTGCCATTCTATTTCATCGGTTTCAAGAGTGCTGCTCCCGAGTTCACGTTGCGAACTAGAATCTGGGCTTCTCTCCGTGCTCAGACTCTGTACCGCACCGTTTCTGGCATGATGAACTACTCTAAAGCCATCAAACTGCTCTACCGAGTAGAAAATCCCGAAGTCGTCCAGTTGTTCGGTGGCAACACTGACAAATTGGAGCGCGAACTGGAACGCATGGCGCGACGTAAGTTCAAATTCGTCGTTTCCATGCAGCGCTACTCCAAGTTCAACAAGGAAGAATACGAAAATGCCGAGTTCTTACTACGTGCCTATCCTGACCTCCAGATTGCCTACCTCGATGAAGAACCACCGAGGAAAGAAGGAGGTGATCCACGGATATTCTCTGCTTTGATTGATGGGCATAGCGAATTCAACTCGGAGACAGGCAAACGAAGACCCAAGTTCCGTATCGAGCTGCCCGGTAACCCAATTCTCGGTGATGGTAAATCTGATAACCAGAATCATGCCATCATTTTCTACCGCGGTGAATACCTTCAGTTGATCGACGCAAATCAAGACAACTATCTGGAGGAATGCCTGAAGATCAGAAACGTCTTAGGCGAGTTCGAGGAGTACCGTGTTTCCAGCCAAAGCCCATACGCTCAATGGGGTCACAAAGACTTCAAGAAGTCTCCCGTAGCTATCGTCGGTGCTCGCGAGTATATCTTTTCGGAGAACATTGGTATTCTTGGTGATCTGGCAGCCGGCAAAGAACAAACATTTGGCACGCTGTCCGCGCGTTCCATGGCGTGGATAGGCGGCAAGCTCCACTACGGTCACCCAGATTTCTTGAACGCCTTGTACATGAACACGCGTGGGGGGGTGTCAAAAGCGCAGAAGGGGCTGCACTTGAATGAGGATATCTATGCCGGCATGAATGCATTTGGCCGTGGTGGTAAAATCAAGCACACTGAATATTATCAGTGTGGCAAGGGTCGCGACCTCGGTTTCGGGACTATTCTCAATTTCCAGACCAAGATTGGAACCGGTATGGGTGAGCAGATGCTGAGTCGGGAATACTATTATTTGGGAACACAGTTACCCATTGATCGGTTCTTGACGTTCTACTACGGCCATCCTGGATTCCATATCAACAATATGCTTGTCATTCTGTCAGTTCAAGTCTTCATTGTAACCAGTAGGTGCAACTTTTCTACTAATGGTTTTGGCTCAATCTTATTTTAGTGGTCTTCCTTGGAACACTGAATTCGCAGCTCACAATTTGCAAATATACCAACACCGGTCAGTTTATCGGCGGGCAATCCGGGTGTTATAACTTAGTACCTGTCTTCGATTGGATCAATCGTTGCATCATCAGTATTTTCCTAGTGTTTTTGATTGCCTTTCTACCGCTGTTCCTCCAAGGTAATGTAAAACGTTCTCCCTCGCCCTTCTCTCAACTTGAATTACAGAACTGGTTGAACGCGGTACTTGGAAGGCTATATTCCGTCTCGCCAAACAATTCTGCTCGCTGTCGCCCGCATTCGAAATTTTCTCGACCCAGATTCAAACCCATTCCATTCTCAGTAACTTGACATTCGGGGGTGCTCGTTACATCGCGACTGGTCGTGGATTTGCGACAAGTAGGATTTATTTCAATATCCTCTTTTCACGGTTTGCTGGTCCCAGCATTTACCTTGGTATTCGAACCCTGTTGATGCTGCTCTATGTCACTCTGACAATTTGGACGCCGTATCTCATATACTTCTGGATCTCCATTGTCGCGCTCTGCGTTGCACCTTTCCTCTTCAACCCGCATCAATTCATCTTCTCAGATTTCATTGTTGACTATCGGTAGGCAGCGCTTCATTCAGCTATTAAAACGTTTTCCCTAAAGCATATTCAGAGAATTTCTGCGTTGGATGTCACGAGGCAATTCACGCTCGCACAATAATTCTTGGGTTGGATATTGCCGCCTGTCTCGTACGATGATCACAGGATACAAGAAAAAGAAACTTGGTCATCCATCTGAAAAGCTTTCCGGCGATGTTCCTCGTGCTACGCTGCGCAACGTCTTGTTCTCCGAGGTTGTATTCCCCATCGTAATGGCTGTTCTCTTCATCATAGCCTATCTGTTTGTCAAATCGTTCCCGGTAGACGGCCAGTTACCTCCCGCTCCGTTGATACGCATCGCAGTCATATCTCTTGGACCTATCCTTTGGAATGGGGCTGTCCTTTTGACGCTGTTCTTTTTTTCGTTATTATTGGGTCCAATGCTTGATCCTATCCTTCCTATGTTCGGATCAGTTATGGCATTCATCGCACATTCCCTGGCCGTGTTAGGCATGATCGCGTTCTTTGAGTTCTTCGTAAGTATCGTACTTATGACAGTCCTGACAGCTGATGCTCTGTTTAGTGGTTCCTTGAGCTTTGGGATCCTTCTCATGCTGTCCTCGGCCTCATTACTATCGTCGCTATTCAACGTGCCATTCACAAGATTCTCATAGCGATTTTCCTGTCTCGCGAATTCAAACATGACGAAACCAATAGGGCGTGGTGGACTGGTAGATGGTATGGTCGTGGCCTGGGTGCTCACGTCATGTCGCAGCCGGCTCGTGAATTCATTGTGAAGATTATTGAGCTGTCTCTATGGGGCTCTGATCTCATTATTGGGCATCTGTTGCTATTCATGCTAACACCTCCGATCCTTGTTCCATATTTTGATCGCTTCCACGCAACCATTCTCTGTAGGTGCTTTATACTCTTGCGTTTAAAAAGTAATGTTATGATCAGTCTGGTTACGACCATCCAAGCAAATTCGCGCACCGTTGTATTCTTTGAAGCAAAAACGGCAACGCCGATGGATTGTTGGTATTGTTCTGGTTTGCTTCTCGCACTAATCGATTGCAGATAATCAAATACGGCATTGCCTACATTGTTGTAATGGCGCTGTTCGTGGCTTTGATTGCACTTCGTATGTCACTGGCTCCGTTCGCAACCCATGTAACTGACAGGAAACTTAGCTGCATCGTTCCGTACCACACTTCATATGCGTTGCTCTCTCTGTAATCGTATATAAAGAACTCTATGCTTACCAAGCTACTTAGACTTACCTGTACTTGTTTTCAGTGCTGGGACAATTTCGGCGTATAGCATTCATATAATAGCAACTTGTTAAGGACGTTTGATTACAACTACTTTAAATTGCACCATCGCAGTTAGGACACACAAAAGCCATGAGCCTATTGTGCCCCATGAGCTTGACAACAGCCCTATCCACATTAATTATTTCTTTCCAATCGGCAGGTACCGGAGCACCTTGGAGAGCAGCGTAGACCACTCGTCTTGCACGAATGACATCCGTAACATTCCCTACGACCCCGCCGGGCTCAAACCTTGCACCTTTGATGATCGGTTGCTGAGCAACGCGCACCAAGTCATGAGGCAGCGCTGAAAGCATTTTTGTTGTAAGTTCAAGAGACTGAACTGAATTAGATTTTCCGCGAGTCTTTCGCCTGGACTGTGTTGAAGTAGATATCATAAAGTCTTGATCATCATCAGGCGAAACAGCAAGTAGACGCAAAGGACGGGCGCCAACTGCAGACTGATCCTTGTACTTTTCTCTCAGCAGGCAGCTGCGATGATAAGCCTTTCTGCAACTAGGTCGAGGGCAGAAATGCATCAACCCGTCAGGATCATCAGGACTGTATGGCTGATGACAAAGACAGGAGTAAGACCCAGGCTTTGGCTGCATATCAGGAAGTCGAGGGAACGCGGAGCAAGAAACGTGCTTACCTTGATGGTCCGAGCCTCCCTCTCAAAATCGTACCTGCAGAAGAAGTCGTCTTGTATATCATCAGGCTCTAGAGCAGCCTCTTCATAATGATGAATGGTAGTAACGGCTGAAAAAGAGTTTGTGTCGCAATGTGTCAAGAGAAGGCGGTTACTATACCTTCAAGGGTACTACAATGAACATAATCGTAATGATCTGAAAATATTCGCTCATACTTCCCACAAGTTTGTGCATCGCTAGAGGAGTCAGAGGAGATAATCAGATATTAAGTGTAACGCACAAAGACTTGATCAGCGCAGCTATATCTGCGCCCGAGTAGTACCATTGGACACGAACCCAGACCTAAGACATTTGTGAGCAAGGAAGAAGCAGTTTTGCTAGTTACAACGTCAGCGGGTTCATTATTTCTCGATCGAATGCCACGAATGACAGCCAACCAATAATCACACATCTCAGGCTCCGGGCCAGGTGGCAGAACAAGCACACTGAAGGATCCTGTTATTTAAGAACAGAGTTAAGGGGAAAAAAACAGCAACGGACTTGGCTCCGACGCGAAAAATATGATTTTTGCCATCAGTATCCTGTACTGGAAACGAGATGAAGACAGTCCGGTGGCCAAAGACTTGCGTGTACCTATGAATTGCTTGAATGTAGGCATTTTCTGCCACTCGTCATCAGTCGGAGCGTCAGGATCGCCTCCAGTGGCGCGTTTCCTTTTCCTATTCTTCGGAACCAGACGGTGTCGACGAGGCATGAGAGAAAGCGAATAATCCACGTGACCGAAACGACGCATGTTATTCTACTTGACCTCACGCCTTGTTGGGTAACGACTTGGCCGTTCTGCTGTTTGTGACTGATTAAATCCATCCAGCTCAGTCGTTGTCTTTCTCTATCCTGGCTATGCATCCTATAAGACTTTGAATCAGCGCCCGGCCTCTGAGCAAGAGCTTGAACGGTGGCTGATGTATTGGTCCGTCTTGGGCTGCATCTGCGCAGTGGAAAGTGTGGCTGAATGGCTGATATCCTGGTGCGACTCGAATCAGCTATCAAATGAATGTTCAATGTTGATTTTGTCAGGATTCCTTTCTATTACCTCGTTAAGACGATCTTCCTGCTGTACCTCTCGCTTCCTCAAATCCGGGGCTCGACATATATTTATCTTAATCACCTCCAACCATTCTTCCATTCTCATGAGCAGGAAATCGATGCGACCCTTGCATCTCTGAAAGCCCGAGTCTACATCTTTCTTCAAGATCGCGTCCGTCAACTATGGGAGCATATTTCACAATCTCTAAGTCAACATCCTGCTATACACAGCATGCCAGCAGCCGTGCCTCCGCCTCCTCCAACTCAAGGATGGAGTCCGGCCCAGCTTGCTGCTCTGTTATGGAATTCTTACGGACCGACCGCAGTGGCGTCCGCATCTTCATTCTTTTCCCAGTCTTCCACGGCAGTGTCTCCAACTGCATCTTCTGAAACGAACGCACAGTCCATTATACAACGACGTAGACAGCTCGAAGCAGAGCTCGCTTCATTGGCCCAAGTCGACATGCCGTCCTTCGTGCCGATGCCCAAAGCGTCTCCTTCTGTGACTCCACCGTTCGAAGGAGACATTCGTTTTAGAGATAGGACTGCATCTGTCAGCGGCAAGTTTGAAGAGATCGAGATGCTTGAAGGGTACGACGTCGAACCTAACGAGGAGAGTGGCGATTCCCATCAACCTACGAGGTCAACCAGTTGGTTCGGGTGGGGTTCCAGTCCTAAAGGAGGATATGAAAGGATCAAGAGCGATTAGCATACCTATGTATATGGACCTTGTGCTTAGAATTGATTAGCACTCTATAATGTGTCAAATTGTCAATGTCAACGGAACATTCGGTTGCGATTCAGACGAAACCTTGAGCAGATCACCGAGGAGCATAAATCTTCTAGAAGTTGAAAACCAATCATATGGTACCCGATTGAGGTAGCGACTTGTTAAGATCACGTGCATACTCACATTTTCCTCTCTTCTTCCACTTTAAATGCCTTCTGGGGACTCGCAGAGCATCAGTGCTCGAAGTGCGGCACGCAAGCAGTCCGCGGAAGCCAAGAGAGCTCGTGGAGAGGTCACTTCAATTACCTTATTTATCAAATATATCCTAACATCTCTTTACAGGCTTCTTGCGCTGAATGCAGAAGTTGAGTATCCGTCTCTCCTGTGCTGTTTCGTCGTGCTGATCTCTTTACAAGCTCAAGTTGAAGTGTGACAAGGTCGGTGCTCATTTTCCTCATTCCGACGCGACGGTCCATTGATATTGTAACGTCGTAGTCGGTGCCTTGCGGAAGGTCAGTTACCTCTACACTTGGTCGGAATTTATTCCAATTGCTCTCCAGCTGCAAACGTCGAGGATGCGCATCTATCTGTATGTTCAATTCAACAGTTAAACGCCTTTCTTAACTTTCCAAGGTCCCAATGGCTCTCTAGTCACCGGGGAAGGTACACGGTGAGCGTTTTACGTGGCCTCGGTTGGATTACTGAATTACGTCCTCTAGGTTTGTCTTAGCCGACACTGAGAAATTGCATCAAAAAATCGCTCGCATGAGTGATCGGATACGACAGCTCGAAGATGCACTATCTATCCTACAGTCTACGATAACCTCGGAGACTCATCCTCTCCTTGACAGGGAGATGCTCAAAATTAAATCTAGTGTGGAGCTACACGCCGCCATCAATCGCGATGATGCTCGCACAGAAGAAACTGAGGACTCCCAATACATTGATGCGTTCGGCACCTTGGCTATCCGAGACGATGGTGCTGCTACCTTCTATGGCCGCTCAGCTGGTTCGGAGGTAAGCAGGCCACCTTTCTCTGCCAGTATTACTTAAAGTCTTCAGAGTCTTCTTATTGTACGTACCAAGTCATATTTACCGGGATGACGGCCAATGATATCTTTAGGGCGAGTCCTCAACACCTCATTCACCGCAGGGTGGCCATGCCGCATCCCCTTTAGCTCAACTTCCTCCTCGAGTAACAAATCTTTCTGGTACATTTCTTTGGGCTACTTCTCAGACAGGGATCGATGTGGACTACTTGTCGAAATTTCTACCTCCTTGGGAAGAGGCTTGTCGACTGAGTAGTCTTTATCTTGACCAAGCGCCATGGTTCTTTGGTGCAGTTCAGAAGCGCCAGATAATTGAAGAGATCTTACCTCTCTGGTATGAGGAGGCTCCTCAGTCTTCACAGTCGCCGGTTTCTGGTACTGGTAGTCTTACGGTCACTCCGAACAAAGGCGGTGCTCACGAACTTGCTTTACTCTTTGTGATATTCTGTTTTGGCGCACTGACAGACATGAATCTACCCCCTGCACCTGATAATATCCTGGCTGAGAGGTACTATGGCCTTACGAAGGCGGCTTTGACTGTAGAGCCTGTCCTGGAGCGTCCCCCATCTGTCGCTACTGTACAAACACTGTCCCTGATGGCTATATACGAGGGATTGAAAAGCGGAGACAACAGTATCGAAAGTACATGGGCTCTGATGGGCATCGCAACGAAACTAGCCCAGAGCGTAAGTACTTTTCCTGCCTTGATCAGCTTTTCATTGATTATTATGTCTAGATCGGTCTGCGTAAGCGTTGTCTTGCTTCAGTAACCAGAACTAAACACTTTGACCAGACCGTGACTGTGCACGTTGGAAGCTGACTCCTGCAGAAGTTCAAAAGCGCCGTGCTCTTTACCATGAGCTGGCTATCACGGATTGCTGGCAGGTATGTCCCCCCGTCTAGACTCGATTTTAACTGACCCCGTTTACCTGCAGAGCCTTGCAACTGGTCGTCTTCCTACATTCACCCTTCCTTTCGTCGACTGCGAGCTGCCGTTAGACACAGAGCAGACCATAGCTGACGATGGTAGCATTCAGCCGAGTTGCAAGTTTTCCCCCTTTTGATCGTGTATTTTACCTCTTAAACTTTGTCAGTTCCCTATTGGAAAGCTAGGTTTGGTGCAGAGTGTGTATCTGCTGTTGTTCAAGGCACATTGACTTCACGTGCTCCAAAATATTCAGTTATTCTAGACCTTGATCGTAAAGTACGTGATATCGAGCTCCCCAAGTACGCGCAAGGTCCTCCTCCTCAAGGTCTCGGCCTGAGTGAGACGATGAGCCACTTCATGCCCACCAATTACCGTGAACTCAGTAAGCCGTGACTATTCATGATAATTTTTTTTCATCCGTCCGTAGCACTATTGTACATTCATAGATGTTTCTTTGCTCATGCGATTCGCACTCGGGGAGATCCATTGACGAGTCCGTACGCTCCTTCCTTCTTAGCGGGATATCGAAGTGCTTGCGATCTCCTGGGATCCATCAAAATACAATTTTCCCTATTTTCGGCACAGATTGCCAGGTTTTGGGTGCTCTGGACTCATGCATTCTCCGCTGCTGTATGTTCCTCATCCTCCAATGCATGTGCCATAGCTGATAAATAAGGTCATGATTTCCTCGGTGGTAACGAAAGCGTCAAAATCTAAAGTTGCTCCAGCAGCTTTGTTGGAACTCAAGGGGGCCTGTGATCTTTTTGAAAAAGCTGCGTCTTACGGTGGTCGAGCTGTCAAATTCCTGGTATGTAGTCATTTACCGAGCAGAACACCCACAGATTCGCCTCACTCTCCAGCCTATTCTCCGCCGCTTACAAGCGAAAGCGCAGAAGATCTATCACGAGACATCCAGTGGAATTCCGACATCCATCCCTCATGACATTTTTCGTCCGTCATCTGAAACAAACGATAACGACGATGAAATTGCCATATTCAGTGGTAAGACACACACGTTGACTACGCGTGTGAACGGAAGTGTGAACGGAATACAGCGATCACCTCAACCCCACTCAACTGAAAACTCTAGACCGCCGTCAGATTCTCCTCCGCAAACTTTCACTGACAACCCTGCCTTTGCTGGGGTACATCCTGGCCTGATCAGTGAACTGAACGGCTTCGAGGGTCAAATTACTGCGCAATTGCAAAAAGCTTATCATGCCGACTCCGAAGGCTTTACACGAACACTCATGGGACTTCAACAGCAACCTTCTGAGCAACGCGAATCCCAGCAGCAGGAAGCGTCGCCTAACTATAATCATGTTTCTCAGCATTCACATTTGCAGCGAAACGATGAAAATCAGCGAACTATGCAGCCGCATCATCATTATTTACAGCAGAATCTACAGCAGAATTCATATCCATCTCATCATCGATCTTCGCATCATCACTATACGATGTCTCAGTCATACCCGTCTGTGGATACCCAAGTGACTGGTGTCCCTGTTGCCCTCGTCAGCCCTCACTCAATGACCGACTCTCAGTCCTACGCGAAGCTTGAACTTGCTAATATGGAACAGTATCCGCCACAATCAAAGGCACAGCCAGTCACGCATTCTATGTCAAGCTATGTACAGCAGCACCCCGCTTCTGAACCTATTTCTCCTGCCTCATCATCTCAATCTGTCCAATCAACGGGACATTATCCTGCTCCAGACCCCCGTTATGCATCACATCAACGCATGCAACCCCCGACGGCCCATTATTGGTCTGTGGGTCCCAACGAGCGAACTCAGGATGCGGGCTACGCCAGCCAATTCTACCACCCAGTCCAACAGACACATCATTACACTGATTACAACGTAGGTATGCCGGCTGAGGATCACAGCCTGCAGGAGACTTGGCAAACATATATGCACAAGGCAAGTAATTTCTCTCTGATGGAGTAAGGCTGATTGTTTGTAATCGTAGGTTGGCTCTCCTCGCCTTATGTTCGAAGAATAGCCACATTGGCTTCTTGGCTTGCTAAATTTTGCTATCGACATGCTATCCTGTCGTTTTCTTGGCTACGCTTTCCGTGCACTGTCGCTAATCGTCGGAAGGTCCTTTGTATGTATATACATGAATTAATCTAACTTCATGCGCTGTTTCAAGCGAGGACGTGGGCAACTCAGATTTCAATTCAACATACGCAGATATTATAAACTACAATCGTATATGTACATTATAGTGCTTTACACAAATATTTGTGCCTGCGAACTTGAGCTCTGCAGAGTTCTAGCTCGGTCGGAACAGCGACGAGTGAAGCAAGGAGGATGCCCGATGAGTCGGCGAAACCAATCGATCCTATCTTGAATTCTTTCTCTTGACTTGTCAGTTCGATGCCTTGTGTTGTGTTGGGATCCGGATGCTCTTGAGCGAGTCGATAAAAGACATTAACGCTATTTGCAAATGAGCGAGGTGACAGGCATGCGCGGTTTGCTTACTATGCTAAACCCCCACATATGCCTTCGATACTGATAAGAACCATGTCAAAGACAATTGAGAATTCTTCGTTAGGCGTAAAACCAACAGCCGATTCGAACGCAAGAGTTAGCAGTATCAATCCTTGTATAATGGCAGGCAACGGCAGTAAGGAAGCAGGTAATGGGGGTAGGCCTAGCGTGATCGACGATCGAGAGAGAAATACGGTTGCTTGATAGATTAACTAGGCTCAATGAGCGGGTAGACCGGAGACTAGATGTTCACTGACGTACCTGCCAAAGCGGATAATAATCGCGTATAGAGTGTATCAGCTTGCTTAAAGAAGAACGGTAACTCGGCGGGGTGTAGACTAATGTAGGGGCAATTCCTTGATTGATAGTATACTCGAACTGATTTGATCAGAAGCCGAAATAAAGAGAATCGGTGTAAGGCAACGTACGAGATAGACGGAGACTGAGAGTAAAATAGTTCAAATTGTTGGTTGGCTCAATTGAGACTGCACTCACAAAGAGGTAGCATATATTTCAAGAGCAGAGGACGAACAAGGCGCATCTTGTCCGTGAATGCCAGGGATGTGCTCATCTTGGCAGTCGGCACTGTGCTACCCTCCTCTTCTCCAGAAAGAGGAGTATAGCGCAATCCAGTGACTGAATCGGAAGAAGGTGTGTCCTCATCGTATGCGGCTGTTCGACCAGAAAACATGAAAACAGCCGTAGTTGGCAAAAGAAAGTAATATGTCAAAGGGATGACCAAAGGCATAACCTGCATAGATATAGAAGCTATGTGCGCATTATTATAACACTTACTGCAGATATTCCGACGCCAACATGAACGCCGAGACCACGAACTTCCCACCAGATGAGGCTACCCACTAAGCCTGCAGCACCGGTGCCAGCAGCAAAATATCCAATACCGTGACCGGCCACAGACGTTATGTAGGTTGTGGAAAGCTGGAGGAATGTAAGTTCGCCTAAGCCTGCAATCAATGTCAGCATTTATTAGCCTTCAGCGAAGGGGTACCTGAGGAAAAAGATGCGAGACCTATGCCCAATAGTCTCATATACAGTGAGTCAAACAATGCTACAACCTGTGATACTATAAACTGTTGAAAGGACGGAATTTAGAAAGACAGACTAGCATCCCGACTGAGCTGAGGACACAGCAACCAATTAGGCGTCTAGCATATTGTATTCGCCCTGTAAGGAAATACGGCCCTGTGAAAATCGTCAGAATTTGGGATATAGATAACGAATTCGATCCGCACAGCCGACTTTGGCAACCAGAGCTGGTGCAATGTTTGCGAAGGCGATGATACCTTTCGGCGTAGAAGGTGGCACGAGGTCGAGAGCAGCACTGAGAATTATGACATACAAGACTTTGCGCTGTGTTCAACTTGTTCTGAGCCAGTTCGGTGCAGCCTTACCATTATTTATGAGCCCAAAGATGAAAAATGAAAACCCGAGTTTCCGTCTGAGGAGCTTGCCTTTGAAGATTTGAGTACGAGGCGGTGAAACGATATGTGTGCTCACCTTTGCTGGCTTCTGTGTCTATAAAATCATCAAACTCGGAATCTTGGGCAGTTGAGTGCATGGTCGGTAAGGAACTTGCGGTCGGCGACTTAATTGATCGCCGGTCTTCTATTTCATGCCTACCAATCATGGACGAAAAACGTCCCGGCGAGCCTTGGCTGTGCAAAATATCGATAAATTGACGAAAGATGCAATGGAATTTGTACCTATCGCTTCTTGGAACTGACTTGGAGTGCTGAATTCCGACAGACTCCTCCTAAAAATTTAAATCAGTTCGCTCAGCTTCCGATCTCAGACGCCACCAAAAAAGGTGAACCAGATCCTTCAAGGCACGGCTGACAGCAATTCAGGTCTGAGAAAGGCCTTCTTCGTCAATATGACCGATATCCAGAGAGAGAGTATCCCTGTTTCATTGAAGGGGAAGGACGTCCTCGCTGCAGCGCCGACTGGCAGTGGGAAAACTCTTGCCTTTCTTGTGCCTATCCTTGAACTCCTTTATCATCAAAAATGGGGTCCCTCAGACGGACTGGGGGCTCTCGTCATCTCCCCAACTAGAGAACTTGTATACAGCTACTTTTTGCAATTACGTTGCTCTGACGCTGTGCTAGGCAGTCCAGATATTTGAGGTCTTACGCTCCATAGGCGGATACCACTCCTTCTCAGCTGGTTTGGTCATAGGCGGCAAAAATGTTAAAGACGAACGCGACAGGTTGGCTAGGATGAACATCCTGATTGCTACTCCCGGCAGATTGCTTCAACATATGGATCAAACCTTTGGTTTTGATTGTGATGGTTTAAAGGTCCTTGGTGGGTTGCACATATACAAGATGATTTTGCAAATTCATTTTCACAGTCCTCGATGAAGCTGATAGGATCCTTGATATGGGATTTGCTAAGACCCTCACGGCCCTTCTATCGCATCTTCCTAAATCTCGACAAACCCTTCTTTTCTCCGCGACGCAAACACAGTCAGTTAGTGACCTGGCCAGACTGAGTCTGCAAGATCCTGCGCCTATTGGTCTCGGTGGCCCTGGAGATATCAGGGGCAAACTTGCAGTGACACCTCAGAATCTCGAACAACATTATCTGATTTGCAATCTAGACGAAAAACTGTCCATCCTCTGGGGTTTTATCAAAAGCCATCTACAGAGCAAGGTCTTGGTGTTCATGTCTAGTGGCAAGCAGGTCAGATTTGTCTATGAGACATTTTGCAAAATGCAGCCAGGAGTATCATTGATCCATCTTCACGGCAAGCAGAAGCAGACGGCACGACTGACGATGTACAACAAATTCATCTCGAGTAAACAGGCCGTATTGTTCGCCACTGATATTGCTGCACGAGGGCTAGACTTTCCTTCCGTCGACTGGGTGCTGCAGATGGATGCTCCCGAAGATGCAGACACTTATATACATCGCGTTGGAAGGACGGCAAGGTACGAAAGCAGGGGAAAGGGTCTCTTATTCTTGATGCCAAGCGAGGTCGAAGGTATGCTTGCTGCCCTGGAGCGGAAAAAGGTGCAGGTACAAAAAATTAAAATCCGCACGAGCAAGGCGAATAGCATTCAGAACCAATTGCAAACCCTGGCGTTCCAAGATCCAGAACTCAAATACCTTGGACAGCGTGTAAGTTGACTAGCACCCAATACGATGCTGACTTTTTTCTATAGGCGTTTGTTTCTTACTTGCGTTCAGTGTATCTTCACCATGACAAAACTATATTCAAGCTCTCAGAATTGCCAATTGAGCGGTATGCCGAGTCTCTTGGCTTGCCAGGTGCTCCCAAGATTAAATTCCTCGGTAAAGATCGCGCAAAACACAAAAAGAATACCAATAACCCAAGACCCTTGGATTCGGAGGATGACGGCCAGTCACCTTCGTCCGATGATGAAAGCAACGTTCAAGAAAAGGTAATTGAGACTACGATTTAATATTCCTTGCTTACCGCTGTCTGTAAGCACGCCGTTCGAACAAAATACGACCGCATGTTTGAACGACGAAATCAAAACATATTATCGGAACATTACGCAAGACTGGTTGAAAGAGACATAGACAGCGATGAAGATGATGACTTCATCACTCTGAAACGCACTGACCATGATCTTGTGGAAGAGTCCCTTGATGTGGTCAAGGTGGAAAACTTGTCCCACCGAAAGCAAAAACTCGGTCTGGCTAAACGAAAGATGATCTTGAATGCTCCGAGTACAAACAGATTGGTGTTCGATGATGCAGGACAAGCACATGTCGCAAGCAATGTCATACCTGCTGATGACTGGGTGAGGGCAAAGGGAGGGATAAACGGTGTTAAACACGAATCAGCCAAATTTGTGGAAAAGGAAAAAGGCAAGATGCAGCTGGCGGACATCGTTGACAAGCAGCAGGCCAAGGACAAAAAGCGAGAGAAGAAACGAAAGCGGAAGGAAAGGGAGAAGCTGAGAAAGGTATGTGTAATGGTTCAGTTTCCAATGACACTCACTGGTATATTAGGGGACCGAAGCAGTTTTACCGGTGGCGGCACCTATGATGGAGGGCGACGGCTATATTTCACCAGAATTCGACCTGTCTGATAGTTCTTCAGACTCTGAACCTCGGAAGAAACGAATGAGGGGTGATTCTAACATGGATGATGAGGAGATGGTGGCCTTGGAAGCACTGCGAAAGAAATGGTAGCATTTGTCCTTCGTATCAACCCAGATCTACAGGACAGCTCGTCTGGTAAGGGTTTGTTCTAAGCAGACCACGTGCCGCGCAACCAAATTAGGAATGAGCTACTCCTTAACACATAATGTCATCCGACAAGAATATTGTGATAGTTGGTGGCGGTATTATAGGATGTTGCACTGCTTATTATCTGTCTCGGCACCCCAAGTTCTCTTCGACAACCTGCAAAATAACCTTGATTGAAGCATCGTCTCATGGTCTTGCACAAGGTGCATCAGGCAAGGCAGGGGGTCTAGTTGCCAAGTGGGCATATCCGAAGAGTTTGGTAGACGTTTCTTTCCAAGAACACGTCAAATTGGCCGAGCAACATGGCGGGAAGGATAGATGGGGATGGCGATATGTGAACTGCGGAAGCTGGACGGGGCGCGCAGATGATCAAGTCTACAATTCTGAGACGAGAGTTGCGAAAAGCCTCGAGAAGACTCGCGGGCTGAGCGAAAATTCAGCTGAGAGAATGGAAGGACCTGATTGGGTGAGAGCCGAGCTTACTGACGAGTATTCCCCAATGGCAGGCCAGGGACAGACAGCGCAGGTTCATCCTTACCTCTTCACAACCAGTATGTGCCAACTCGCCCAGGAAAAGGACGTGGTTGTCATGAAAGGAAAAGTTACCAAAGTGCTCACCGCTCACGATCGTGTCACCGGAGTCTCCCTTCTGAAACTAGGCTCTGAGGAAATCGAAGAACTATCTGCTACTCATGTCGTTATTTGTGCCGGTGCATGGTCTCCTACCATCATTCCTTCGCTGCCCATATCTGCCATGCGTGCTCACAGCATCACTGTCCAACCAAACACAGACATTTCCCCTTATGTCTTGTTCACTGAAATTACACTGCCGCATGCTTCTCGTTCTGTTTCTCCAGAAATATATGCACGGCCAAATAACGAAATATATATCTGTGGTCCAGGAGATGATACTCTGCTGCCTGAGACAGTGGATGATGTCCAGGTGGACATTGATGCTTGCAAGAGCATTCACCTTCAAGCTTCAAGCATCTCAAAGGAAATCGCAGATGCAAAACTCGATAAACAACAGGCCTGCTTCTTGCCTCTGGGAGGGCCGATCCTCGGAGCCTGCAAAACTAGAGGACTTTACATAGCCACTGGCCATACTTGCTGGGTTAGAATCTTTCCACTGCTTCAAGCTCCAAATTAAGATTATACAGGGAATTTGCAATGCTCCTGGTACTGGACGGGCAATGAGTGAGCTAATTATGGATGGAAAGGTCAAATGTGCATCTTTGAAACAACTCGAGCCGCCACGATTCTTCTAGTCTACATTTAACATTAAATCTAGTTTGTTATGCTGTCTTATCGGGTTGTCAGTGCTGCTAGACATCCAACAGAAGTCGCCACATCCAGCTGCGCAGGGGTGGCCGAATCGATTGGTATCCGATTCGCTCGACCGCCCACGCGCGTCTAGCGGTGACATCAATGGGCCAGGGAGTGCCGTTATTGGTCGTTGCAGGTATCGACGATAGCATGACTGATGCCCTCCATGCGTGCAAACAGTGCACTGGAAGAACAGTCCACGCACCGGAAGACGGCTACTGAATGTATCAGTGACGGTGGGATAGTTAGGACATGTACTGGCCAGATGGAACACATTGCAGAGCTTGTCTTGCATGCTGAACAATACGAGCAGCTGGAACTGGCATTGTGGCGGTGAGTTATCGCAAGAGGTTTCCGACATCTACCGCAGCAAGAATAAATGGTAGTTTCGAGCTACAGGGGAGTAAAGAAGGATGCATCAATTGATAAAAAATTGGTACCAAAGTAAGTGCCTTGATCTCTTCTGTCTGACAAAACTTGCGTATGTATGCTGAACAAGTATGTAGCCGCATCCTGGTGAGAAGATCTTCGATAGTTGACAGATCAACGAGAAAACCGACTGGACAATGCAAGCATACCGATATAGGCATCAAGGAAGCATAGCACTCGCTTTGAACTAATGGCCAGCTCCTTCGGAGCTACAAGAGCCAACATAGCGCACATTTGAATGTCACCCTGACTGAGATCAAAAATAAAACCAACGCGTTGCTGAGACTGACCTCATTGGCGAAGGTTTCCAGAGCATCTCGCAGAACACTCCAGATGACATCGTGCAAATTGCGCTCTTCTCGTACCACTTCCGGTCTCGTTTCATTGCGAGCAACGGCCGATTCAGCTTTATGGTCGTCAGGAATAAACTCGGGAATCGGGTGTGACTTTTGACGTTGGTGCCCATGCGCAGTCGCAGCAATATTCCGGAGGGTCTCCTCTGCTTTGATCTCGTCAACACCATCCAGTTCCCGCAAATCAGTGGCTTCTGTCGCAAGCACCGTTTGGATACTACTTACGGAAGTTTGATGAATGACGGGTCGGTGTTGGGTTGCTACTAATGAGGCTATAGTCGAGCTTCGACTACGTGATTTTACTGATCCTCTTCTTGATGTCTTGGGTCGCTGGCGCGAACCTTGCTCGGAACCAGAGTCAGTTGACTGAGGAGATGGCGACGAAGTGTCTTCCTCCTGTTGACCATCTTCATCTTCTGTCCAACTATTGCGGCTTGCAAGCCTGGACAGGGGACTCGGGTGGGTAGGTGCCAGCCTACTAGATGATACTGCTGCTGTCGGGAACGATGATTTTAGATTGGTGTCGTCATCACTAGACTCCTCCATATCAGCCTCCTCGTCACTGCTTGTGTCAGAGTCATCTAAAGCACCCTCTCCTACGTGGCGAAGGTTAGCAACATTTCTATCGCTAGGACTGGAATTATGGATAGACAATGATTTACGACGATACATTGACGGCCGTCGACTAACATTGGAGTCCACCGAGGCTCTGCGTCCGAGATATGACTGGTTGGGAGTTAAAGGAGGGAGCGAGCTGTGGACCTGCAATGGTGATGAAGATGCAGAGGATGTCGGTGTAATTTTCTGAGGAGTAGATAAAGAAGAGTTGCGGCTAGGCGGTTTGGGGCTCTGATCATTCGAAGTACGACCTGGACTAGGCTTCTTTTCAGGCAAATGCGGAGAGATCACAGTTGCGTGGGGAATAGCTGAAGGAATTGTATCAATCTGCGTCTCTATAGATTCTTCAGGAACAACTACGGCTAATGCGGCTGCCAACAAAAGCCAGATTTGGCCTGCGTAGTACTTCCTGACTTCGAATGCAACCTGGAAGGGCTGAGTCGACACACTATACAGCAAAAGCGGAAAAACCTCTGCATTGAGCTCACATGCTGTCCTTTTGTTTGTGACATCAAAAATGTAACTATGTGCGAGCTTCACAAATGCGTCTGTGGTTTCACCTGTGCCATCTGCGGAAAAAGTGCCTACATTTTGGGTCAAAGGCATATAAGTGTTGTCACCCAGGACCTTGGGTTTGAATTTGTGGTGTGTTCGCCTATCTGGATGCCTGTTAATAGTCAACAGATATCGACAGCGGAAGAAGGCAATGCCAACACATCATCAAAGGGCAGTTCCCATGTAGCTGCAGGATCAGCGACGAATGCCAGCGATCCCGAGCCTTCCCAAGCCACCGCTGTGCGAGGAATAGAATCCAGCGGTTTAATGCACTCGCGAAGATCCATCTGGGAGAACATGCCGGAGGAGTGCACACCCCAGAATGAATGGGAGTCACCAAACACAGCGTCTAGACACAGAAATCAGCTTTGCGACGACAACACGATAGACAGATACCCGTAACGCCCCCGTCAGCTGCTGAGCCGTTGATAGACCACTTCGCAATCCATCCTCTTCTGACATCCCAGATTTCCACAGCATCTCCAACACCAATGCTGGACGTCGTCTTGGCTATTGGAATGTCCGCAGGATTTGGGATTGCATTGTTCCCAAGCTGGCTCGCTCTCCTCCTTGTGGACATGGACATATCAGGATCAGAGCCAGAGCCAAATTCGGCATTGGAAACAATAGCAAGTTCACAATCGTAATCCGGTCGCCACAGAACGTGTCTAACTGGATATGATGGATGTAGTGTATATGTTGGTTTATGAGAGATGTGAACATCGGAAATAGGGGCGCTCAAGTCCCAGACCTTCGACGTAGGTTGAGGTAAACGAAACAGATGGGAGTTGCAGATACCTTAACGGTGCGATCTAGTCCGCCACTCAGGATCCAACCTAAACCGGCAGCATTGGTATCGGAGGTAGCAGAGATATTGTGGAGAGCAGGAACATTACACCAATCAAGAGCGGTCACAGACGCGGTATGGGCTAGTAGCACACGATCTAATTGTCCTTTTTGTCCCATTTGTAGATCCCATCTTCAGTGTGTTGGAAAGGACGTCAAGTGGACGGGAGACTGACTAACTAACCTGAATATACTGCCATTATCAAGCCCGACGGCTGCTTGAAGCGGCCTGGAGGATAGTTAGAGACAAACACATCTAGGGGACCAGGGGACTCGCTTCGAGTAGCTTGGGGAAAATACAGTGCTTCTAATCGAAGCTGGATGACGGATACGCATGATGGATTTAGATAAATCTCTCAAATCCTGCAAATAATAAGAATATACGGCCATAATAAAAGGAGAATAATTGGTACCCAAACGCGCAAGTCTCCATCGGCGGAACCAGTGATACAGTAGTGGGTCACGATTTGAGAAACTGAGAGTCTATGTATGGATCTGATATGATCCTTCGTACGTCGCTCTAAGTAGGTGTAAGCTCTTCACTTGATAGCCTGTTGGTCTGACCATATTTAGTAGAGCCAGACTTATTCAGGTCCCACATAATGAGCTCGCCATTCCGAGCACTGGTCAGGATCTTGTTACTGAAAGCTGTAACGCGAAATTAAGGGGCGATATGAGGAATGGATAGCCGCACAGCCATGTGCCCAGGCAACGTCGGTGCAAGCGCTGTCAATCTTCAAACCGCTACCATCCCAAAAGTTGCGAGAACAGTCTATTCGATGACCACCGCGTCCAATGGAAGATTTGTGATCCTGAGTGTAGTTTTGTGAAGGTTCTGACATGCGTACGATTCGCAGGGCTGCAGAATACGCTGAACTGAGCAAGTGTGAGACAATGAAAGGAATCCAACTAACATTCTTTGCCAGTGACAGCACATCGAAGACCGTCTTGGCTTTTTGCAACCGCACCTCCGCCTGCAGTAGAAACCCTTTGAAGACGCACAGTACGAGAGGAGCCTTGATAGCCATGAGTACGAGCGTCGGAGAATAAATTGAGGTCAGACATAGCACGATCACGAGATGCGTAACTATACACTGTTCAGCCACCATGAAGGGTGGATAAAATTACAATCTCGTCCTTGTCTTTCAATGCGTAAGAACCCTCCCCTTCAAGTTCCCAGTCAGTATCGTTGATCAGCACCAATATTCCTGGTCGTCTAGAGAATGCTCAGATGATACGCCGAGTTTTGTGAGCTTACACTGTTCCATTCTCCATGAATAGCTCGGGTCTGTCTTGCAGCAGGTGGTCGCGAAGGTAATAGATGAGGAATTCCATGTCTGCAGGCTTCAGCTCTCCATTGCTGGCACTCTTTGTGTCATTTATAGCTGAAACAAGCGAAGGCAATACTACTGTGTGTGTTCTTTGATTTGAGAACAGCAGCTCCAACCCACCGCTGAATTCGACGCGGACAGTCAGGGACATCGATATCGAATCACGTGCACCAATGGCCAAAGCACACACCGTGATGTCATAGTATACCTCAACTTGCTATGGACGACCTCGACCTGAACTCGCCCCGACTGAGAGAATATATTTCTCTGATGCGGTGAGTTGAATCACGACCCGCACTCTTTGCTGATTCCGCAGACTCAAAATGCTCACTCCACTAGCACTTCTCATCAATGTCGCCGTCGTTGTCATCTGTGCATTTCTCCCTACACCGTCCTTAGGTATCCTATTATTGGTCAGTTCTGTTCCTCTTGTTGACCAACGCATAGCTGGAATATCAAAAACCCATCCTACCGCCATTTCACCCAAGCCCATCATCATTGCAGTCTATGTACTGGCCATCTTTTTAGGGCAACTGGCCTACTGCATCTTCTTGGACTTAGCTATAAAACCAGAGACGAAGGTTTGTCTTATGAATCAATCAACCTTCCTGACCGCTCGCAGAAAACTTTAACGTCCAAAGGAATCGGCTTTTCCCTCGTTCTTGCCAACTGGGCCATGGCCTTGTGGGCCGTTGCTTGGGTAAATGATTCCCGTTCTTTATACACCCAAAATTCATGCAGATACCCAGATCTTTGAGTGGTTCAAAGCCTCCGCCGTTCTTCAAGGTTTCCTTCTACTTATACTCTTGTATGCAAACATAATGCTTCTGTCTTTCCACCCACCTACCTGGGAACGCCCTTTTGACATGCTCCTTATTCATGCACCTCTACGCTTCTTCCTCGTCCTAGAGTTGGCTCTCATGTTTCCGCTTTGTTTATTGTGAGTTGGTCACTCATTCATAAGCTTCTAGCTTTGACAACCATTGAAGCATAGCCCTCGGCCTTGAATACACACCTTACAATCCTGATCAATCGATCGACTACTCTACTACCTCTTTGCCTGCCTTTGGTGTTGTGCTAGGAACAAACCTACTAGGTCTCGTGGTCATTGTTCTGAGGCGTGACATAGTTTGGTCCATTGCAGCCACATGGGTTTGTATAAGTCTTTGGAGTTTGCAACCCAAGCCTGCAAGCGTGTTTGTAAGTTCGACATATACATTAATATTGCAGCCTTATCTTCTCACAGATCACTGCTGTACTTTTCACAGTCTTGCATCCTTTAGTCCTTCTCGTCATTTACATCTATTCCGCAATCACCAAGTCAGGCAGGGTAGCATTGCCTCCTGATGGCCATCATCCAGGACTATATACTTCTGTGAACGAACAGGAAGCGAATGATCATATTCGAGGCCCGCGAGAAGTTGAAGAAACAGATGTATGGGGTTAGTGGAACATCTACTCTACCAGCTGGCTTTAACTATGAGCCGCGATGCGAATAATCATGAAGACTCGGAAGAGCAGGCCGTTATGTGTGACCAGCTGACTGCTAAAAATGATGTGAACCGATAAGCATGGTTCCTCTGGCTCAGAGAACACTACCACTCCAATGAATTCAAGTTGAACATACTAAGTAATCATGTAGGAGAGTAGACGATTTGTTCATTATTGTTTATGACTGTTGTTCACTCAACTCAACGCTCAAGCACTCATCATCACTCCTACGACATCCGCCTTTCAAATGTCATTCCGTTATCCCATGTCTCAATCATCTGGTCTCTGTGTCGGCAGCAAACAGCCTTATCTCAATGCTCTTGCCTAGTGTCCTGGCCTTTCTTCTGCTGGATGAGTTTCTTGACTCTGCCATTGTCTATCATCGGAAGATTAGTCAATGGCTTTGGAAGATGCAGCGAGCTCTTGCACGTTAATCAGCTGATCCTTTATGATTCTTTCCCTGTGCCTCCAATACCTAACGGAGCTAAAGCAGTCGGGAAGCCCTGGTTATCTTATTTATACGTGATGTACGGGTCTTGCATCCTTGGTCAATGGTCATGACTCGATCCCTTGCTTCATCGAAGGAAGAAGAACTCCCTACCGTTGTTCATGCTGCAGACCATGAACAAGTTCATAATGTCGACTCCGAACCCGTAGAACCCAATTGGTGGTGGAAGTACAGACAAATGATTCGAGAGCCCGCCGCCGAGTTCACTGGTGTCATGCTCCTTGTCATCTTCGGTACAGGCGTGGACTGCCAAGTAGTTCTGTCATCCAGCACCGCTGTCGCCCCAAGCCCCAAAGGTGTACGTATATATAACTTCTCCCTCCACATATTGTGACAATGACTACGTCAGGACTACCTGTCTATCAATTTTGGATGGGCTGTTGGTAAGATCTGTGTACAGATGCAGACAAGCGCTCACCTTAACAAGGTACTGCAATTGGAATCTGGGCGAGTGCTGGCATTTCCGGGGGACACATTAATCCGGCTGTATGAGAATTTTTATTCAACACTTTTCGTAGCCTAATTATTCCACAAGGTCACCCTGGCCCTTGCGACATGGCGCGGTTTTCCTTGGAGAAAAGTGCCCGGTAATCTCAATCGGAGACTTGAATCCAACTTATCTTCATAACAGCGTACGTTTTTGCACAGCTCATGGGCGGCGTTACAGGAGCAGCTCTCGTCTATGCCAATTACTTCCATGCGATCGATCTATTCGAAGGTGGCACAAATATCAGAACACTGAAGACGGCTAGTCTTTTCTCTACTTATGCAGTAAGTCTTTTAGCATTTATTCATTGAGAAGGGCTGGAGAACATTTCCCAGTTGGATTATATGACCAATGTCTCCTGCTTTTTTTCGGAAATGTTGGGTTCTGCTGTGCTTCTCATTGCGGTACTCGCGGTCATAGATAGGAACAACTCTCCTCCACCAAATGGTCTTCTGCCACTCACACTATTCATTCTCATTTTGGGTATCGGCTGCGCCCTAGGCATGGAGACAGGTAAGATACTTTTGCGGCTATACTCGATGATTATTTATTTTTCAGGCTACGCTATCAACCCTGCTCGTGATCTAGGACCACGGCTCTTGACCTCGTTTGTGGGATATGGCGCAGCAGTCTATTCATTTAGAAAGTGCGCTTTGTTAGAGACATTTTCTGTTGCTCATTCTCCCTAGTCAATACTGGTTGTGGGTTCCTGTCATAGCCCCCATTGTTGGAGCGCAGATTGGCACCATGTTTTATGACGTCTTTCTATACAATGGCGAGGACAGTATTGTTAACCGGCGGTATGTGACATGTTGAAATTTTACATTTCCTCAGTGCTTTTAGCTCTACTAAAGTAATCAGACGGCAAAGAGTAGTGGTTTGAAGTTGAATGATAACTTGTTATACTTAGCTATATGTATGTCGGGCCGGTGAATAAAATAAGCGCCTGCACCGCTTTTGATCTCGTGGCCTGACTGCCAGTAACTTGAAGCGCGAACCGCTCGTTTAGGGCATTTCCAGGCAGCCGCCGCGCTTTGCTATGGGTCTCTCCTCCCCCGTAGACTCCTCGGACCCATTTTACGATGCGTTTCTACGACCGCCTGCGAACGAGACGCCGGCTCAGATGACCGCCCGCATAAAGCGCGAGCAAGATGCACAACGTATCAGCGACCAGATAGATGAAGAAATTAGACGTGCAATGGTCGATGCAAAGAAGGAAAAGAACATCATCAAAGTTCTCCTACTCGGTCAGGCTGAGAGCGGTGCGTGTTTCGCAGTTTCGCGGTGATTGCATGACGGAGTGATCCTTCAGGGAAAAGTACTACGCTCAAAAATATTCGGATGCGATTCAGCACGTCAGGTTTGTCCTGTTTGTTCGTTCCGCTTCTTTTTCATTTGTTCGGTCCTTTCAGAATGGGAACAGGAAAGGTCCGGTTGGCGTGCAGTAGTGCAACTCAATATCGTTCGCTCGATCATCGCCGTCCTTGGCGTCGTTGAAGCTGAACTAAACGGAGACTCAGCGATAGTAGAATTCGACGATGAAGGGGAGGACACATCTTATGAAATCCCAAAGTTCTCTGATGCGCACCAGCTCCTTATGATCAGACTTGCACCTTTGCGCAACGTCGAAGCAGACCTAAAGCGTCGACTTGGCTCAGCCTCTGAGCCATCCCATTCTGTGCCTACCGCGATGGCTGCCACACCCTTTGAAACACCAACAGTCGATTCAAACTCGAACAGAAGCCCCTTGGAATTTTCGGTGCGCTCTTGGAATGATGTTATTGCAACCAAGACAGGCCAAGACGATTCTTCTGCGTTAGACTCCTCTACTATCACATTAGCAGCCTGCAAGAATGATATGAAATCATTATGGGCAGATAAGGCTGTACAATTGGCATTGGCTCGCAGAAGAATACGTCTTCCCGATTCCGCTGGTTTGTAAGATTTTCATTTATTTCTGAATACCTGAGATGACTCTTCTGCAGTTTTCTGAACGAGTTGGAACGAATAGCATGTCGAGATT
>QLOY01009108.1:0-13105 GCA_003313965.1 Megacollybia marginata
CATTTCGAGCACTTCCATTTCCGACGCAGTCAGCCCGCCTCACACCGTGAGGTTCCTTTTCATCGCTACATTACCAATGTGAAGGATAAAGGAATATTCACCTCTCTTCCTGTAACAGATCTTATAGATCCCTATGGTTATCTGCATAAAGTCATGGGCAGATTCTGGCACTATACTGAAGATAATGAAGTAGAGTGCTTCGAAAGATATGAGAAGGAGAGGAAGGACAATGGAGAGAAAAAATATAGGTACGAGCTTATAATATCCTCTGGTTATCTGCTTACTCCAGCCAGTTCAAGGCCCTTGGACATCGTAGCCTTGAGAACAGGTCATTTCATAGAAGCCCAGGTGTTCATGATAGCCTGGCCTTCTAGTAACAGCAGATGGAGAATGAGTTTAGTTGTAAGAAAAGTTCTATTGGTGGACAACAAACACATTATAGATCTGGTAAGCTAGTAACTTTGTTTACGACAAAAAAAGTCTTATGTTATTCAGAACCAACCATTGACATGCAAAAGATCCAGAGCCGTTTATGAGAATGATGATGAAGAGGATTGATCAATAGTATAAGACTTAGGATGTATGTGAGTTACATGTTCAGCTACTCAGGAACAAATTAGCAGCAAATTCACATTGGCGATCTGTAAGGTCAGAACAAGTGACTACTAATAGTTATGATGCATACCTCGCATGGCTTCAGAAGTAACAGCTGTGTCTTGCTCACTGTCGCCTATTTTAGACAGATCCCCCAAATCATCCTCAAGATCCTTGAGGATTCTCAGAATATCAGCTTCATTAACATTGTCAAGAGGATGGAAACTAGGAGGCCAGGCATTCCCATTATTTTCAACACCCAACCACTGTCAGAACAAGGGTAAGTCGAGGATTGAACAAAGGTCAGTGCCAACCTTGATTTCTATCACAAGGCCTCCGTTCTGTTGATAGACACTTAGAACACTACCTGAAACAATAAGAGGGCTAAAGAAGCTAACAGGAACACTTACTGAACTGCCAAAAGTGATCAGCACTACCCAAACGTTCAGTGCTTCTCCTAGCCATGTATAAACAAGAGTAAATAGCTCGTTATATCCTATTTAAGTCTAGTCAAAAACGAGTTAGGAAAGACTGACCTGCAACACATGGACTATTTGGGTTTCCGGTTTCCAACCACATCCATAGCCCCCATACAAGTCAAATACCTCTATTGCAAGATAAGACACAATAAAGTCCACTATTAATGAGGACGACACGGCAATGTACATGCTCTACCAAAAAAATCATAATATGTCTGCATGTAGTACCTTGCCACTCTTCTCTTGAAATCGCCGAGTTCACTGTTGGTGCACATGGCTCAATGCTGGACCAGCTCGTTCGTGACCTTTCCAATCCTTCATCAAAGAGTACAAATGCTGAAAATAAGGAGCTCGATGGCAGATATCTGAGGCACCCAGTCCTGCAGAGGCCTCTTCAAACTTGACAGCATAGAGATTACCAGGACAGGAAGCAAAGCATCAGAGGACAGAAGAGCGGCGGCTGTCAAAGGGAAGAACCAACGCGTAGTGATCAAGAGCGGACAGCTCCACCCGAAAATTCAACTCAGAGATCTCCCACAGAACCACATCTGTGGATATCGGTCCTTCCGCACTCACTTTGGTTCCCTTGAAGCGAATATCTGAATGTACCTCCTCAGATGCTCCCCCAAAATCCTTGACTGCATTTCCCAGTATACCTCTCATATAATCCTTCTTTTCCTTCCTCCAATCCTTGTCATGGACCTGCTCAATTGAACCAGAAAGAAAAGCATGCCAATGATCCCCAGATAAAGGAGAAGCATCACTGTCATGAGGTATGAACCAGAATATCAAAGCCGAATGATGCACTAGCCACCGTTGAAGATAAGCAAAAGTTTTATCCAGTGTCTTGACACCAACAAATAAAGCAGTGTCGGGGAAAGCATAACCATGAGGAAGATCATTTGCTGGAGGAGGATAGGTCCTCTCAACCGAAGATTGAGCCTCTGACCACACACGCGATGTCGGAGGCCAAAATGGACTAGCAGGCTCTGCAAACTTATCTCGGCCGCTGGCCTTGTTGTGTTTTACAGCATCTTTGAACAGGTAAATTCACGGAATGTATGAATAAATTAACTTACAAGGTTTAGAACGATGCAGATCGCGAGAAGATGCAGAGGGAAGAGGTCTCGATAGAGAGGAAGGAGGAGCAGAAGACGACAACAACAATGGCACAGATGGGACAAAAGGGTTGGTACCAGCCAGAGAACGTGCATAGTATTTAACCATACACTGTAACGACTCTACACCAGATGGACCGCGATAGATTACTGATGCACCAGGTGAGGGGGTTGTTTCTAGCATATGAGAAGGCTCCGAGATAGGAAGGAGTTCATCTATTTGAATACGCCGAACATCTGCAAAGCCCTGGATGATCCATATGGGAACTCCACATTAAGCCAGATGACTACCTTCCTTGATGTCATATACAAAGGTCCCGACCACATCTGCGACCTCTGATACTGATGGCATCTGTCCATTGTACCTGGGAACATATATCTCCAACCAATCCAAAGCAGCAACAGCAAAATGATACACGTTTTGCATCTCAACGAGACACAAACGAATCTGATGGAGGGAAGCCTCTAACACCAGCAGCTGCTGGTAATTGTTTTTGACAGATACGATGTAGAGAGATGGAGCGGGGTTGGGCTGATGTCTCACATGCGACTGCTGCTCTCGATAAGTGTCAACCCGCCTGTGTAGAGCCTGTATAGAGGACAGGAAGGAATGAGTGAGATCCGTGTGTAGCAACCCCAAATGACTCAAAGATGAAAAAATAATGTGCCGACTTTCAGGCAGCCACCACCATACAGAACTGGGATCCGTTGGGTCTGTCAGAGGCTTTTGTATGACCGCATAGTGAGGGAGTGTAGCAGCAAAAGGTTGGGGCCATAGAACAGGGTCATCGCGACCGAATCGGCAATTGCGTCTGAGCTGCAGTTCTGAGTTTTGTAGAGGAGGAGAAGGAAGCCAAGCCACATTAACCGTGTAGACAAAATGACGACCGTGGTCCACAACCTGGCCGTATCTGCCATCGAAAGAGCTGCGTTCAAGAACTGTATGTAAATCAAGTAAATAGGTCTTCTTCACACGATAAGGATACGTACCCAAAGACTTACACAAAAGAATATCTGGCTCTCGCACCAGATCAGCAGGGAGGAGATGGTCCCAGTCAACAGAACAAGGCATGGGAAGGCTATGTTGAGGGAGTGTCAACAGGGAATAGAGCAGGATGACGATCCAGCAAACAGACAAATGCAGCGACACCGGACAGGATCAGGCCACAGGCAGAGGAGGGCAGACAGACGGAATAGGGTGAGTACAATTATTTGCAGGCGGACAATATGAAAGCAACGACAAAATGTCAAATTTGCTTGTGGTGCAGACGAAATGTCAACAACACTGGCAAGAGTAACAAAATCGTTAAGCTCTCAGAGATCGAAGGTATGATAAGTAGCGTTGTTCTATATAAAATAAGTTAGAGAGGAAAAGGAGGAATGAAGACTCACCAGAGCAGAAGAGGACGTTGTTGCAGAACCAAATACAGAACCAAATACAGAACCAAACACCGTCTGGTCCGTCCTCTAACTTCGACTCACCAGTTCCAACCAACCACTACTCTGTCCAGCCTACCATCTGACTTCTTTAGAGGCAGTAGACATTCAGTCAGCCTCCGAGTGGAATCAGACCATATGGTCACCACTCTCAGCAGCAGAATCGACATTAAGTCGCTGCTTGCACCATCTCCCTTATCCAACTTCAACTTCCCTCAACACCACAGACGGGACGAACACGCAGTCAACCTCCAAGCGAAAAACCGTACTGTCCCCACTATCAGCAGCATAATCAACTTTAAGTCAATTCCCTCACCACCGACTTCGATTTCCCCCTCCACCACTCACAACCAACTATCCATCCATCTTCTATCAGAGGTGACAGACATGAAGTCAGCCTCCAAACGGAAAAACCTGCTGTGTGCCACTCTCAGCAGCTGATTCGACATCAGCTCAATTATAGTCACCGAATTCGACTCACCGCAGCGCCAATCGCAACTAACCTCTCGATCCGTCTTCTATTAGAGGCGACAGACACGCAGTCAACCTCCAAGAAGAAAGCCATACAGTTACCACTCTTAGCAGCTGAATCAACATCAAGTCGATTATCTCTTGACCAAATCTGACTTCCCTCTCTCCCACTCACAACCAACCTCTCCATCCATCTTCCATTAGAAACGACAGACACATGATATGCCTCCAAGCGGAAACCCAGAGGGTTGCCACTCTCAGCTGCTCAATCAACAAGAACCAAGTCCCAAACAGCGAAGAAACACACTCATGGCAAACCATTCATTCATAAGTACCATTACTCAAACTTTGAAAATGACGAACTGTAACCCAGAAGACTGTCACTTACGCAGAGACCATACTCACGTTCAAACAGCTGAGATCAGAGACAAGGAGGAGATACTGTACATCAATGACCAGGCACGTACGCGCAGCTCATATGGGAGCTGTACGCTAACAGCTAACTAACAGACAATCGATCAAAGACCCATGCACTTTACCCGCAGAGAAACAAATAGAGAGACCAGGGACAAGGAGAGATACGAACAAAGAGATATGAGGCAAGCAGGGGTGAGGAGTAGCCCAAGGTCCATACTACATTAAGACGATGATCAACGTCGTCATCGTTTGGTACACAGCAGGACAAACAGTTACCAGGAGGTGTGACCGACTTTCACAGTGCAAAATGTCCGGTAAATATTCTATCATCAGCTAATAGACAGGAGACTTATAAACAGAAGAATATATAACAGTATCGCTACTGCAGGAACTGTTGCGCCAAACGATAGAGACACTATCACCCCTGACGAGCTCAAACGAGAATATCAAGGCGCTGGTGGAAATCCTGCGAGAGGCGTATTCAGACGATCAAATTGAAACGAATTCCGGTGCTATAACAAACATACAGACGTACAGAGCAGATAGCAGACAATGCTGATGGTGATGAATGGGCTGAACTTTTTGAACTGGACCACACAAACAAATCAAACACAGATGATGGCAAAGGGTCGGAACAACAGGAGGCAGAAAAGACTGTAGAAACAAAGAAGAAAACGGAGGGAAACAGTACAGGTTAAGCTAAGTTAATTATGCTTTAAAAACTAACTAAGCACTCACAGATCCAAAAAAGCATGCCAATGAAAACCATACGCAGAGAGTAACACGAAGCCAAATGACAGCTGCCAGAGCAGGACAGAGGCCCCAATCGGATCAGAACTCAATTACAAGAAACCAAACACCCCGTAAAAGAAACCACGACACGACGACAACCAAACCCCAGAAAGCATCAAAAAACAGACGAAATGACACTGCAAAGCCTGCACGCGAAGAAGCATTGACGCACCCAGTAGAGGAGGAAATGCCAGAGTAAGTCGAATGCGCCACAACTAATGATATACCTTATAACTAACAAGCCTTACAGGAGTATATGGATACACGATCCAAACTGTGCTCCGCCGCTGGACCGGCCTTCATGAAGGCTTCTGGCCAGAATCTGCAACATAAACACCAGGATAAACTGGCCTCCCTAGTCACACAGATCAAAGAGCATCAAACAACTTCTGCGCTGCTCATGGAAGAGGAGATAGAGGAATGCAACCAAGATGCAGATCCGGAGCTGATGCTTGCAGGCTTGCAATGCTACAAAATCGACAGGGCAACCGGAATAAACCAATTTCAATCTGCATTGTTCTACCTGAACTTCGCACTACAAACAAGCAGGTATGTATAGCCAGCGGTTTGATAACGAATATTAACAGTCAATAGACATAGAGAGAGCAGAGGAAGTAGATCTGAGATCATGAAGAAACTGGACATATCAAAAAGAGCTCTGTACTCTTATGAAGCAAAAGGTCACAAAGTGGCAGCAATCACAGTTGGCAGTAAGAGCAGACGGGGAGACACTTAAGAGGCTAACATACCCTCAACAGGTACATTCTACATAATACTAATCCTAATTGCAATAAACGAATACGACCGCTTCCAACAAACCGATGTCCCATGTATCATGAAGGCCATGAACAAACTAAGGAACCCTAGAGGTACGAGAAGCGTGCATATTATAACACCATGCAGACGAAAACTTTAAAAGCCTCTTACATTCAATCATTCTGCCAACCATCAAACGATTGCAAGAAGATGCAGTGCTTAACAAAACAATCAGAGCCCACCTGCCGAAAGGGACGGACACAACCCGATTCTCCATAGAAGACATATACAAGATGGATGAGAGTATGCACCACATCCAAACAAAGTGAGTACAGCTATTCATGTAACTCAAATACTGATTCCGCAGCTTCTATGTACCCGAACATCGACAGACAGAACACTGGGACTGCATACAAGAGGACCAACTCAAACTCGGACCGTCAACACTGCACACAAAAGGACAATATGCATCTGACTACCAGACAGGCACAGCAACGATAAGAACTACATTCGACATCAACACCAAACCCACACCATATCCGACAGATACGACAAAACGCCAGCGATGGACAGATGCTCAGTGAAGGAACACAGAAGAAGCCGCACTAGCCACTACAATACAGGCACTACAGTCACAGGTAGTTTACAAGGAATCCAAGACCACAACTCACCTTTGACTCCACAGACAGACAAAATGTATGACGATAAAGGGAGACGCCATGACGACAGCAAGTATATTCGGATCACATCCGACATAGCAGACGGGTAAGTGGACTTCACGAACCCCAAAACAATGTTTAAGACAATACAGTAACAACATTCATATAACGGGCAAAGACAATCAAACACTGGCGTTTCTCATGCCAAGCGTTCAACGAAACACAATCCTCCATGCAGAAACCAAAATCAGAATGATGTATCCACACGAACAGATGGAAGGGAAAAGCAAGTATGGAAAGCAATATAAATTCCTTGTGCAGCATTTTCAAGAAGCCTACAATAGATACGGGGAATCGGTAAGCACAGACATATTGCAATATAGACTACATAATGACTGTTTCCAGGGTGATGGGGCCCCCCCCTAACGTTCACCCAAACAAACTGCGGAAGAACATAAGCAGAAAAGTAAACCACCACCAGAGAACACCATACCCATCAAAAGAGCTCAGCACCTTCAAGGACGAATACGAGGTGATATGCAAAATGCTAGAAGACACCATAGAAGCTCCGAGTCTTAGTGTTGAGGTAAACAACAACAACCACATATGCAATATACTAACACAACACAGATGAAACGACATCTGCCTGAAGAGTACAAGTACTTATCCTTATACACAGAATCCCTCCCATTCCGTCAGCAAACTGGTGTTGCACCATTTGGTGGTTTTGTATTGAACTTTCGAGCATGTACAAAAGCACATCGCGACCAACTGGATGGACAGAACATGTGTGTACTACTGTTCCTTGGAGATTGGAAGGGAGGGGACTTGATACTGTTTGAGCCAGGGTTACGGTTCACAGTGAGGAGAGGGGACATATTGGTCTTTCCTTCAGTCAAAATCACCCATTTCAATATGCACTACCAAGGCTCAAGGCTAACCTTTGTATTTCACACAGACAGAGACAGTAAGAGATGGATAGAGAGCCACAATGGGTGGAAACAATATGTGAACAGCAGCAAAACCATGATCAGAGAAGACGAAGTCAGGGAAGAGGACTCAGACAGTATTTAGAATGAATATACATTAACATCATACACTATAACATCTATCATAAGGCATTAAGAAAACAAATACAGCATACTACCAACAAGCCAGCACTTAAAATGCATTACCTCCTTGACTTATGGTAAAGGACTGTCAGGGGTCCATAATCACATAAGCCGTACTCAGAAAATAATCGGTGGAACCCCCGATTTTGATTGGGCACTTAATGGGCGCTTAGCACCAAACCTGCCTCAAACAAAGAACGAGTCTATAAATAGGACTCGTAACTGTATAGCAGCTTCCGGTCTGCATCTTTCGGTTTCCTTCCCATGATGATAGCATTCCGAGGAGCAAGACATTGGAGCTTCATGCATTCCGCTACCATGGGCATGGGGTATACACACAAGCCAAGATGTTAGATATGGATCTGGCTTTGGATATGACACACAAGAAAAATCTGGGAATGCATGAGCGGGGAAAAGACAGATACAGTAGTATGAGGTCCAAAGTTACACGAGGTATGTACTTATGTCACATAACCTTCCAGTCATATCACACAACTGTTACGATTTCAAAACCTTAAGCGCCCACCTTATCAGACACCCAACCACATGCCTTATCAGAACCCTATTCATTTCACGTTCATATCACTCTATCTTTCATTTCCCTTATCCGTTATCTCTTAAATTAACTTCTGATAGCTTATCGCAAACACGAGGCGAAGATAGCCAATCTCTTTCCCTTCGTATCTGTTCCCCTCTACCTTATCCTTTACGCCCCAAAAGATAACCACTCAGTATTTAAACCATTAGCTATTCGCTGTATTCTTTAGTTTTGGTATTATAAGTTTCACCGAGTCTTTGAGTGGCCTGATAAGCTCTCATTTTGCTCGTCGCCTTACAAAATACCAAAACTAACCTCTTTCACCTCACTCATCTCGGTCGATAACTTCGCCTACATCTTACTTCTTACTTGGTGCATTGCCATCTGCAACCTCGTCTTCGACATCGCTTGTCATCGACTTCGTCGACGCCGTCGAATTAACCGACGCCTACGCGTACGACACCGACGACACATCGGAACCACCCGTCTGTAAACTCTTCTCGTCTCATCTGGAAGTACCGTTGGCTAACGGGAAGTTCCCATCTTGAGACTGACGATAGTAAGCAGGCCGGAAACACCGATTAAAGAATTGCTAACCGCTTTAAGTGGACTACCCTCCTAACGAAGCGGAACGTGATCGAAAACTCCGAAACAACCTCATACTCCGGCGATACCACCAGACCCAACTTGAATCAAACTTCACTCCATACCTCACTATCCACCGACGCGTCAACGAACTGATCAGACAGTTCTCTAGACCATTCGACTACACTCCCGGAATCATCAGCCGGATTTACTACACACACTTACTCACTGAAGACTGGGTCAACAAACGAAAGACATACGCAGACGCCAGCACCAACACAGAAATAAAGGAATACAGAGACGTAGCTAGCGGCACTAACCTGAAAGACTACGTATCATACGTTTCAGCAGCCACCCTCATCAACGCACAGAAACGTCTCGCTGAAATAACGCGCAGCAGACAAATTGACACCTACACAGACACAGGAACTAACACAGACAACAGCTTCGGATTCGACACAGCAGCGTGGTCAGAATCACATCAGACAGAAAACAATCAACTCCTTCCAGCGGAGTTAGAACCCACCAGACAGCAACGACGGCAGAACAAACGGAAACGACAAGACAGCAACGAGACGCCCAGGCGATCTCTCAGACGAAAGACACACTAACTCAACTAGCCATACTCGAAGACTGGTTCATTACCAGCTGTAACGAGAATAGCACACCAAATACACGACTTTTGACGACTTGGAACGTTTTCCAGCTTAGCGTCAGAAGAAACGAGTTTTACCTTGACACAGCGTGCGAACTTCATAGGTACAAAATCGTCAAAGACAACGAAAGGAAGATCTTCGAAGACATCTTCACTACAGACAACATAGCGCTCTTAAGACCATACGTACTTGAAGAGCTACTACTCAGCCTATACAGAACACTCAGACACCATAGCCCAGATTACGACATCCACTCCGATCCGACTAGTCCGTGGGCGGACGCCAATTTCAGCTCCGCTTGATCTAACCCACTACATCAATAACATATACGGACCAGGACATTTCGTGACTCACGTACAAACAGACGGATCGTACCACATCTATCGAAATATATATCTAGGACACATCCCAGAAATAAAATACAATCGAGACAGAAAACGCTTCGAACCCAAAGACGTCATCATCTCCACAGATTTCCTTGAAGAAGCAATAGAAGAATACAACGTTGACACCTTCGAAGAAGAATTCGAAGACATTCCAGTACCATTTGAAGAAAGCTTCTTCACTCCACCTCAATCACCAGAACCAGAGATATTACTGGAAATCCCACTTGTACAAAGGGAACCAGTAGAATCTTCAAAGTCAACACCACAACACCGAACCTTACAACCGACCAAATCATCTCTTCGCAAAGTCCGCTTTGAAACATGACCGATATGGACACACAAGTAGCGTCCACGTCAGGAAAAGCCCCGGAGAAAATGGTGTACACAATTGAACCACCATATTATTATCCAGACAAACACGACCACCCAGATGCACGCATCATACGACAACTAGGATACTACGTATCGTGAAGAATGGAAGCAGACTATTACGTCCGTCCCCTAGGAAATTCGCTCAAAGAAGCAAAGTACGAAATCCACAGAGACAAAACAGAATACTCTCTGGTCGGAGAAATAGTACAGCTATTCGAATCAACTACAGGGATAATGGGCACTATACTGGCAGAACCAGCAGGAGGAGGAAGCACCATCGTCATATTGCCCGACGGCCTCCGAAAAGACATACCAACCGAACAGACGACTCCCACAACAACGGTAACAACGACAACCACCTCTAAAATCAAAATCGCCACACCACCCAGATTCACAGGTGACAAAAAGAACTGGGAAGGATTCATCTTGGCAGTCGACACCTATCTCATGGCCTATGAAGATGAATTCAAAAGCGACGAAAGAAAGATATGGTTTGTCATATCGTACCTCGGCACAGAAGACGGATCACCATGCGTCGCATCCGACTGGCTTCGAAACTGGAAAGAAGATCACTCGTACAATAACACCCTCGTGGCAAATGACTTTAAAAAGTTCATCGCAAATCTCCGAGAAGCCTTCGAAGATCCGAACTTAAAAGTCAATGCCGCTAATGAGCTCCGAAACCTCAGACAGGGAAAGGACACCCTAACCGAGTACTTCACCAAATTCGAACTCAAAGCCGCCACAGCAGGATATCGACAGTTAGACGCTGTCCTCATAGATCTTCTAAAAAACCAAATACGGTCAGAAATACGGTCAGAATTGTACAGAGGAGGAATACCCATTCCGGTCACCTATACCGGAATAAAACAAAAATTATACAACATCGAAATGGCGCTCGAAGAAGAAAAGACGAGGTCACACGCTTTTCACACTGGAGCCCCAATCCCACCTCGACGCAACGTATACACCCCACCTCAACAACGGAACACAAACTCCTCAGACTACACACCAGCACACACATACGGAGGACAAGGACAACCCATGGATCTCGAAGCAGGACGAACAAAACGCCTGCTCGAATGCCGACATTGCAAAAAAATGGGTCGTCATCTCTCCAGAGACTGCAGAGGAGAATGTCCAGATTGTCACGCCAAACACCCCGGTCGGTACTGCAGCCTCAAACCACCACCCCGACGACCTTTCACCACGCGAACATTAGACTTCATCGATTTCACTAACATCACAGAGGAGGAAAAGGAGCAGCTGAGAAAAGCTGCGGGTTTTCAAATGGGAGCGAAGTAGACGCAACTTCGTCGTCCCCCGGTCAGGACTCTTATGCACACATTTCTTGTCAAACGTGCCCCGAGGCATTGTATAATAGGAATACATCTTTTTCACGTGCAAAAGAGTCCAGCGTCAAAACAGAAAGGAAGACAACGATCGAAGAAGTCGAAGATGAAGAATCTACTTCTTCGGGTCACTTCCAGGAACAACCATGTCCAAAACAAAAGAAGCCCGAACCCTTCTCATCATTATGGGTTCTATCCAGACTAAGGGAACTAGCCGCCGAAGCAGGAATAGGAACACTAAAGCAGTGGACACACAACCAAAAACAACGAGAAGTAAACGAACATCTCGTTAAACAACTGCTAAATATTCCCACCAATGAAGCTTTAGATTGGCTAGAAGATCTCCACGAACCCAAGCGATTCGTCTTTAGAACCACGAAAACAGATCGGGAACTAAACATCCAGATAGAACTCCAAGATCTAGAGAAAGGAACCAGGTACCAAACACAAGCGCTTCTTGACAGCAGCTGTACTGGCAGCTGCATCAGCCAACGATTCGCAGAAGAAAAGAAGTTGTCATTGCATAAATGGGAACATCCGATCTCTGCATATAACACAGACGGAACGGAAAACAACAATGGAAAGATCACACACTATGCTGAAATAAAAATGATCATAGAAGGACACTCCGAAATCCGAAAGTTTGCGGTCACCAACCTAGGACGGTCGGATGTGTTCTTAGGACACGAGTGGTTAAGCTTCCACAACCCAGAAGTGGACTGGACCACCGGATCATTACACTTCACTAGATGCCCCACAGCATGCGGATATACGGAACCGGAACCAGAAGACGTAGAAGAAGGAGATAGGATTTGGATGAAATACCCAAAACCATCTCGAAGCGTCAGAAGAAACAAGGCCTTTATACGAGCTCACCAGTCCATCGCCAACGCATTAGCAGAAGAGTTCGAGAAAAACAAAAAAACAGATCCTATCCCGGAACAATACAAAGGGTTCGAAGAAGTCTTCGAAAAAACCGAATTCGACACCCTCCCACCAAACCGACCTTGGGATCATGCTATAGAGTTAAAACCAGGATCAGAACCCACGGGATGCAAAGTGTACCCTCTGAACCTAGATGAACAAAAAGAACTTGATGCATTCCTCGAAGAACACCTGAACACAGGACGAATCCAACCTTCTAAATCTCCCATGGCTTCGCCTTTCTTCTTTATCAAGAAAAAAGATGGAAGGCTGAGACCAGTACAGGATTATCGAAAACTCAACGACATGACCATTAAAAACCGATATCCTCTTCCCCTCATCCAAGAGCTGGTAAACAAACTAAAAGGTGCCAAATATTTCACAAAGCTCGATGTGAGATGGGGATACAACAATGTACGAATCAAAGAAGGAGACGAATGGAAAGCGGCCTTCCTAA
>QLOY01009110.1:0-24826 GCA_003313965.1 Megacollybia marginata
CTATGCAAAACCTCTCTGGAAAGTTATCAGGGATCTATGCATAGATCCTACAGTACCAGCTGCTATAACTGCCTCTACATCTCACTATGCGCAGAGGGTAAAGAGATTGAACCGATTTCAGTTCATGAACGATGAATCTGTTGCCCGAAAATTGCCACCCCTTAAAGTACCTCCTTCGTTTACTGCCTCTCAAGCAGATCAGAGTGGTCTGGTCGTTGAACGCCCGGAGGATGATCTGGGCTCTGGAGCAGTGCAGATCCTGACCACCTTTTTCCAAGGGCTTGGCGTCAATGTCAACATTTCAGAGGCAAAACCAGCAAAAAGACCTACCAAGCATGTTAGTCACCAGAAAATCTTCCAACAGGAAAAGAGCTTACTTGGAGACGAAGACAAAAGATTGATTGGGGTAAGTGTTGAAGTTGTCAGTCGACGAATTCCTGCACTCGTGTACAGGTATTGGGTCGCTATACGTGGAGAGTCGCAACGAGATGCGATACACAAAAAGACTTTCTGAATTACGACCCCGCAGACAAGCAGGCAGTCGAGCGTTGGGAGACTGATCAGGTTGGCGAACCGGAAAATTTTTATTTTGGTGAAGACTATCGCAAGTCTGCGTGGAACGAAAAGCTAGTCGAGAGGCTTATCGATGAATTCAGGAAATATCGAACTCAGCCGCAATGGTCATATATTCCCGATGCAACCTACAGATATCTGCATGAATATTTCTTTCAAAAGGTGAAGGAAGCGAGAGAGCAGTGGAGACTTGGGTTGGCTCGGGTAGTTGATGGCGGGCTGGAGAATGAAGAACAGGTGAATGAGAGGCTGAAGAAGCAATTCGAGAGAACCCAAGTGAATACTGTGGCTCGCGCGCGCAGGTCGAGGGTAAGTTTCTCCCGAGACCTAAGATCCCTTGTTACTGACGTTACATTCAGACCTATGATAGTCGAAGCGCAGGCATGCGAAATATGATAGAGCTGGCCAAAGTTGATTCCAGATTCAGCAGTCACCTCGAGTTGTTTCAGTACTTCCTGAATATTGTCGAGAGGTTGGGCGTTAACGGTCAGTCATCCGATGAGGAAGACACACAGGTTGTGGACGGCGTTCCGTATTCTCGACGTCTCGCCAAGTCCTATCCCTGGCGTTCGAAAGAAATCACCAGATACTTGATAATGGTTGACAACCTTGTTGCCGACTTCTCCAAACAACGTGGCGGTCGACCAGCAGCGCAGCGTGTACGAGGATTGAGAGAGTCAACGGACGAAGCATTGGTTGGTCTTCCTGTAGCGATGTACGATGAGGATTGGTTGAAGAAGGACCAGGAGAACGCGTACTACAGGTCATACTTGCTCAAGCCTTCAGATGAAAAGATGGAGTTGCTGACCGTCGATACAGCAGCCGTTTTGGAGATGAATATGTAGACCCAGTTTGTATTCTTTGCTATCGAATTGCTATCGGATACATATATCGAATTACTGGATGAGATCAATGGTTGTTATTATATGTGAGAAAAGACTACTAATCAGTAGTGTGGTGGTTTGCTCCAGAGTGTTCCGGAGCAACTTTAACAGGTTTAATGGATTTAACAAGTAATGTCATAACTTTCCCATCCCTTATTGCACCAGCCAAATTTTGTTAAGTTGTTAAATGTCGGCTAACTGGTTTCCTGATCGCGGCGGCCCGCCTAGCACGAATCCGATGCACAATCTACAGATTTGACCGCTTAAGCACGAAGAAAAAGCGGTCGCAAAGAGCAAACACATAGTAAGCTCAATGTTGGGGAGTGGGATACTCGATACGCAGCGACCTTGCTTACCTTTCTCAAAGCCGAAGGAGTGAATCAACAAAAGCAAACAACGTTTGACATTCAAATTGTCATCGCCACCATAAGGTAGGTCAATGCAGAAGTAGAATTGCACTGATGCAAGTCCTAGATATCTACTGCATCCAAAACTTTGACAGATCTATCTTAAGGGAGCACTACTTCGCGTTTTGCTCCTGGGCATTACTTCGTGTCTTGCTCCGAGTCAGTAAACCTTTGCTTCGTGCTTGGGTACTGTCTCTGGGGCTTCGAATCCACTGCTGTCGCGTCTCTACCATACTGCATACCCTCCTACCTCCCTAGTACTTCAATTAGTCACCTTCAATCTCTCTTGGAGTCTCCCTGGTCGAATTCGTCGCGTTTGCGTCTGCATTACCCTCCCAGACTCTGTGATCAAATGTTTTGGCGTCATCTACCAAAGAATGCAGCTGAGCTGGTGGAAAATCCCAAACTATTGCTGCATCGTAGCCACGGTACGTTTGTCATTGGCATATAGACTCAACCTAATCACAAAGATCCTTGGTGTATATCTGGTGACGTTTCTGCAGCCCGTGCTCTTTCAATTTGTTCCATCCTTCGTGCCTTAAGCTTATTCGAAGGTAGCTTCCTCTCAGTCGTGCTACTCTCTCTCACGGGAATGCTTTAGAAATGTCTGATAGTGCCAATACGATGATAGCTTTCTATGCAATTTCAATCGGTGCTTGTGTTGGGCCGTTGCACCGACCACCTAGTTTATCTTTCCTCGCAATGCGATGGTTTGATTTGTCTAGTAAACGATTACCTCTGATTATGGTATGATCCAACTGAGCTTTCCAACTGAGCTTTCCATAGATGAAGTAGGACTGGCAGCCCGGACCCTCTTCGACGCTGCAGTTGCACGATTGTCGGACAAGGAAACAAACGCGATTGCGGAAGAATGGCAACACGATCGTGTGTTAAATTGTGTCCTTGACCTTGTAAAAGTTTTGACAAGTACACTAGTTCCTTGCTTGCAGCCCACAGCAGACAGGGAGTCATCCAATGCCGCATTGGCGCTGTTCCTTTGTGGGTACATTGCGACGGAAAAGTACAGCCTTATGTTGGCTGGGTAGCTTTTCATCCCTGTGCTGAACCTGCGCATTCCTTTTGGCCATCGACTCGGACGTCTCCTCTTGATTTCCTGGTGAATATCACAGTTGCACCCTGGATCTGTGTTGCCTCCACCAGAGTCAGTACAGCCGGTCACGGAAATCAGTTCACTTACTTTGACCGTCTGAAACGACTTCTTGGGCTCGATGGTCAACTCGTCGATGGAGTCTCCGCTCTTTCTATCGAAGACTCGTACGGCTGTCTTCCTCTCTTCGATTTTCTTGTGTTTGGAGATGACGAAGTCAGGTTGTTGGGCTGCGCTTGTCGTCGTTCGGATGAGTTAGCCATGCTACCTTGTAGGGCGATTTAGCCTTGACTTCAAGTGGACTTGTTCCTGCCTATTTGAGCGATGAATGAGTTTCTCTTCATTGTCTAATTGTGGTCCACTTTTGCTATCATCCAATTGTCTTCAATATCAATCAGCTGATAGTGCCTTGATACCGGCTACCCGCCTTATTGTCTACTTTGACAATTGGCAGATACTGTTAAATCTTTGGACGTGCTGCAAAGCAGAAAACACCCCAATTAATACATGTATCCTCTTCTCGCTAGCAGAGCTTGACTGGTCATTGCGCGCACGGAAGTTACAGTAAGTGTTTCATTAAGGCATACTAGGAGCAGCTTGCAACATCTTCCAGTGCGTCTTTCCATCTGCAAGTCTTAACAGTCTTGCCGACGAAACTCTTTTGTACCACCCTGCATCCCATCTTGACGCTCCCGACCTCTATTCGCTTATCCAAACTTCCCGCCGAATGTGCAGAGTCTTCACAGATGCCTACTGTCGACAGGTCCCACCGCCTGTTACGAAACAGCAATTGTGGTTAACCCGGGTTTCCGAGTACCGAACTGCCCTCATACACGCCAAAGCTTTTGGCAAGAGCTTCCTTGATACCAAGAAATTGCTTGTCACTGTGCGCACCGACCACGACCTCTATCTCCTCGTCCTCGTCCTTAGGGTTCTGGCAGTAAAATCAACACCTGTCTTTCGTCGCGTCAACATTGACTTCTGCCGAAGTCGCAGTCGCTTTCGTGCAGGCGATGTCCAGTCTCTCTTCATGATTCTCCCTCACGTATCTTCTGGAGTGCTGCTCATTTCTGGTCTGGAAGTTGATGATGCACCAGTTTTACCATGCAACTTTGGTGCTCACCCTTCTCCCTTTACCATTGTGAGCATCGACAGCAGTTCAATCCGATCGACACCATTCACACAGTTCTTTGCCTTTCTTCAAACAGGCAAGCTTGAGTCGATCTCATTTCCTTCTCTCTTACCATCCCCGGAGTTATACATAGACTGTTCCTCTGTTGTCAACAGGTTCAACTTCCCCCATCTTGAAACAGTCCAAATCAAGGGACAGTTTTCACCCTTGTCTGCTGTCAAACTTCTCCAAGCCTCCCCGCTAGTTCATCAAGTCGAGCTATTCCAACGAAAAGAAACTACAGTTCGCATTGTTGCTCAGCCTCGGGGTCCAACCATCACCCTCAGCAACTTATGCAGCCTGTCTGGAACACTCACCCACGTTCTTCACGTTGTTCGTCGATTGCGTGTGCCATTTCTAAGGCAGATGCAAATTTTGCCAGACAACTGTTCACCGACGAACCGTATGATTGGAACCTACTGTAAGAGAGTCGACATGTGTCTCAAGCACGCCCGACCGACGACATTGTCCCTAATTCTTCCAAAGCCTTCCGCAAAAAAACCCAAGCTCACGAATCTCAATGCAAATGGCGTCAGCCAAGTCTTACATATGTCTATTGGAGGACTGAAGCATTATCCCTATCACATCTCACGTGTAAGTATTCAGCATTCTAATTAGTCGCATGTCTTAGCCCAGGCTTGGCTTGTCGAGTTCATCCAGCAATGCCCTAATCTCCGTTGTCTCCAAGTTCTTTGTCAAGGCGACACTGGGGATGTGCAACATCTTTGCTCATCTTTGCAGAACTGGGCAAGCACCCAGAGAGCCAAATTTGAGATTAAAATGCGAAATGTAGCTTATATCTAGTACCTCACTTGCATCACACCTTAAAAGTCGTGTGTCCGAATCAAAACCTAGCATGTATATAATAGATATCACGTTGACCCATTCGGCGCTTTCGTGAATTTTTGTCTAGACGATTTGTCACACCAAATAGATTATTGTAGATGCAAAACATCCTCAGTGCTTTAAACGTTCTGTCATGCCTGAGGCCTGAGGACAATTGCAAGCTTGCGGCGTTGAACACCACGTGCACTTGAAGTTGAACGGCGAACTTGAACGTCACGTGATTACAATACCAGATCGGAGCTGAATCGGAATTTAAATACCCTCAAACTTCAATGCCGTCAACGCAGGCAATGCCAAAAAGACTCTCCACTGAAGTACCTGACCTTCAGACAAAGCGACTCAGACAAAGCGACTCATCCGACAATGGCGAATCCTCTCTCCCCAGAGCGATAGTGGAGAAATTTGCGAATTGTTTTACCCAATGCCACACACCTACCGAGATTCTCATGGACTTAGCACTCAAAACCACAATACGGAACCCGAATGAATGTTTTCTCTTGCTCCCAGTGATGAGAGACCAAGACCACAGCACCAGGAGCAGCTGCGTCCTCCCCACAAATTTCTTAGCGTTTAATACCGGCATGGGCCTCTTCTTCACTCTGAATACTACTACCAATAGCGTCGTTGCCAAGGAACGACATGCTGTGGGTATAGTACGCATAGAATATCTCTACCTTTTACGGGATATTCTTCGTTTCTACAAAGTTGAATCCGGCTTGCACTACATGGATACGCCAGTTGATTACAGGAAAGAAGTCATCGCCATTTCTCTCTCTAGTACTGTTCAGGGAACTGAGACTCTAATTGGCCACAAAGAAGACCCTGAATGGGAAGCTAGCTTTGGCATTGAGGCTCTTCGGTATGACGACGCCGACTTTGCCAATAAGACCCGGGCGTGTCTGACGAAGCTGATGGCGGGCTTGAAAGTTGCGGGCCCATTCTCACATCGCGTTGCGAAAGGGTTGTGGGTGACTGGTCACCCTGGTATTGGTACGCATTACATTCATTTATCTATAACCTCAGTTTAAATGACCCCAAGGCAAAAGTGTCTTCCTCAGCTTCATTGGTACGATCAGGCTGATGCAGCATGCTCCAACACTTTTCGTGCAGTATAAAGGCAAGCAGTGTGAGGCGAACTACTTTGACGGTGATGCCATTCAACACTTCAATATGGACGCGTACGACAATAACTTCTCGTCCCTGTGGCCTACGGATCTCTGGGTTCTGGTGGATTGCCCAGGGAACAATGCACAGATCTTATCGCAGATTCATCGCTTCATCTCTGACATCGAAAGATTTATTCTTGTGGCTACATACGATACGAGTACCCAATCTGCCCCTCTACAGAATTATAGCAGTCTGTATCGTTGGTTTATGAAGCCACCCCCGCTTGAAGAAATCTTATTCATGCAAGTCATCTCGTATTTTGTCTTTTCAACTCATTGACAGCTTTGAAAGGCGTCAGGTTCATAAGGTGTTTTGGGACGAGTTCAAGGAGAAAGACATAGAAGATTTTGTCAATCAGCTATGGCCAATTCCACGCCTCATGTGGAATTACACTGAAGGTACTTACAGGCCCACCGAGCCGCTCAGATTTACCGCAATTGTCATCGAGAGCTGTCTGGCCAGATATGGCGTGCCCTCGATGGACTCCTGAAAAGCTGCTGACATGATTGCGGACAGGCTACAGCAGGTATACTTGACAGTCCCTGGTACCGTCCGACAGCAGTCTTTCTCCGAAGCTCCTGGTACTGAGGTCATACAACTCTGGTACGAGATCGTTCAGTGGCGTGATCGTAGCCAGCGGTACACATTCTACAAGCAGGTTGTCGGTTGTCGCGAGACCAGAGTCATTGGTTCGACTATGTTGGAGGATGTTTTGATGAATGCAGTGGCAGCAGGCGTTGCTTTTACCCTGCACCAAATGACATGCGTCGCTTCCGATCCCACCTCGACCCGTTTCACCGGTCAACGGCTCACTCAGTCACACGTGTCGAACCCCAGTTCCAGAAGTCTGCAGATCTCGAAGAGCAAAGGCTTTCGTACAGAACCCATCATGTTACCTAGTGAACGATACCCCTGCACCCCGGACATAAAGACGAATATTCTCTATGTCCCGCTGATTCGCACCGCCCCGTTTTTTGATGCCCTCTTGCCCTACAAGCAAAAATCGTCCGAATCTCTTTTTGTTTTTCAGGTTACCCTGTCCCAGAGGAAGTATCCTACGAATGAGGTTGTCAGAAACTACCTGACACAGGGAGCATTCAAGAATCTGAGTTATGTCTACGTTCACCCTGATGATGTACAGCCGAGTCTCAGTCTTCCACCTGTTTATGCTGATATATTTGGCGAACGCGTCTACCAATTAGTTTTAGACGACGCCGTCATTCGGGAGTATATTGTTCGATGATCACGATATTATGACTTGTAACATGTAACAGTACTGAGTATAAATTGGATGTGCTTATAATTATGATTCCTTGCTCAACGTTCAACACTGGAAGTCAAATCAGTTCTGAATTGAAGGATGGATTTTGATTTCATTGTATTATACACCCTAATGCATTAGGGCTGGAATAACTGTTCCATTGTTTGATTCTGTTGGTTCTGAAGTGCACCTGCTCGCATCCCATCTTGATGCACCAGACCTCTATTCGCTCATGCAAACTTCCCGCTGCCGACAGGTCCCGTTGCCTATTCCAAATCATCAGTTGCGAAGGCTAGTATCAAACTGCTCCTAATACATGCTAGAGCTTTTGGCAAGCACTTCCCGGTAGCAAAAAACTGTTTGTCACCCGCACTGACCGTGATTTTTACCTCCTCATCCTCATGATCAGCCTCTGGCAGCGAAATTAACTTCTGTCTTTCGTATTATCAACATCGATTTCTACCGAAACCGCAGTCGCTTTCGTGCAGGGTCTAGTGTATGTCTAGGGTATGTCTAGTCTCTTCGTGATTTTCCCTCTCGTATTATCTGGAGCAGCGCTCCTTTCTGGTCTGGAAACATTGATGATGCACCAATTTAGGAGGCAACCGCGAACCCACAGAGATGCTAGAGAGATTCTAGAGAGATTCTAGCGTGTAAGGACAACATCATCATCCTCTTGGGACTAGACTGTACGCATTCTGTATGTGGTCTGAGGGAGTCATTGATCCTGGGGTTCGTAACCAGAGTAAGAATGAATGATTATTCCGCTTTCTACATGTACATGTGTGTTTGAAAGCTCGATTCAGATCTGGAAGATTTCGATGATCAAAGGGAACGAAAAGTAATATTCGTGGCTAGCGGACAAATTTGACACTGCTCGGCTCGTATGTTTGAAAAACGGAACGACCTCTTCAGTTGCCTGGGATCTGTGCGCTAGAACTGCATACATCCCTCTATATGAGCTATTTGGGATGGTTGCGTTGATTATGTCTACAAATCTATCAGAAAAGACAACACGATAAGGTAAGACAAACCTTTGAGAGATTTAGAATAACAGCCCTTTCCAACGAAAAGTTGTATTGAGCGACAGGGTTAAGAATGGCGGTCAGTGGAACGACATGGTCTGGACCATCTGACATTTTGCTCGAGTAGGTTTTAGCACTGAGAAGGTTGTAACGACTAAAGGGATCAAATTTGTTCCTGGGCAAGGGAGCCTGACGTTTGATTGAAAAGACAACTGTGTCCCCAGAAGTGGTGATTTTCTGAATAGAGCCAGCGACGGGGTCGACTGAGGACGGCGGGAGGTAGGAAACGAGGCTATTCCTGAGATGAGCTGATGCTCGAGAATACGTGATGCCATGAAATGTGAAATGGGCGTGCTCCTGTTTGGTGGTTTGAGGGGCTGCACCGCTGAGATCGAGGTTCTTGGGCGTTGAGAAGTATTTATCAAAGAGAATCTTAAATTCTTTGATAATTTGAGGACATTCCCTACGATTGAGCCATGTCCGGAGGTTGGCACCGTGAACGAACGATTTCGCCATTGTTGCTTCGAGTTCCCCTGGAAAATGGTTAAGTGCGATGAGTTTAGAAAATGCCATACAGTACCTCCGACATGACTGCTAGTGTTGAGCTTCTGCAGGAAACCGATTAGTCTCTCCAATGAGAAACACCACCACGACATGACTGGCCCAAACAGATGGAGAAAATCATGAATGTGAAATGCAATGTGGATAATAGACACTTTCTTGTGCCTAATGGTGTGCGGGTAATAGGTGCGAAGGCCATCCACATACACCTTCAGAAATTTGCGATAGGTAGCAGCACGATCGAAATCCATGGTTTCGCGACACGCTAGAATGACAGCTAGGAACAGGTACATAGAGTGATCCAAGAGATCCAAATGATTCGAAGGTCCTGAGCCGTTGTTATCTCCCTATAATGTGATAAGTGCTATCAGAAGGTAGATGTTGCACAGAACACGCCACTGGGAAGCCTTGAGTGAACCCCCACTAGCGCTTCCGAACTTTGAGGGAAGTGATGTGACTGACGACGGGGTCGTCGTTTCGGAAATTACTTGTCGGATATGGGCAAAAGTCTGCTCATCGACAGGATGTGGTGGAATGGGGAGAGCAGTCAGATTCTTCTTGAGACGCTAAACAACATCAGTATTCATCCGTGCTAAACCAGCTCAACGTACCCATTGAACCAGTTGTTCTGCGATATGTGCCTTTGTCTTGACAGTGTACGACATGTTGTCCTCAGGCATTATAATGAGCGGCTCCTTATCCAACCCCAACGTATGCCGAACAAACCGCAACGACGTTGCATGTCTATTTGCAAGTTTCCTGGTAAGGGTTTTGCGGTCGATGGATTCCGGTCCTTCAAGTGGTCGCTGCAAAAGATCGTGAATCTTGTCCACATCTGAGCTGTCCTCCATCAGAAAGTCATTTCCATACTCTTCCTCAGTGTAATCAATCCAATCATAATAAAAAGCAATAGGAACAATGGAAGACCGCTGTTTGAGTTGCTCCTCATCAAGAAGTAGCACCCTGCGGCAATGGTAGTGAACGAGACCTTCGAGCAGGGTGTGCATTGGATCTGCGACTAGCATACGGGTTGGATCCCAGTAAGGGAGTCACCAAAACTCGGACCATCGAACACCGTGTTGCTTGAAAATTCTGTTCTGCTCCTGCGTTGTCAGTGCATCACGATATGCCTCTGCGTTTCGACGCATTACGTGAATATCGCGCCGCTTCCAAGAGTCCCAGTCGGTCGTGAATGCTCTGGCTCGTGTGCAGTCACAGCAGGTACACATGAGCTTATTGGAATTATGTGAGGCATTAGATGAACCCTTTCGCGCTGCAGGCAGGTCACTCGCAGAAACAATAAGTGCAACATTAACGTTACGGTGCTGTCCTTGTGAAGCAGTCCGGGAAAGACGAAAGCCACAATGCCAACCAACAACAAAGTTATCCATGATTGGACGGATGTACGAGTTGATCAAGTCGAGTTTCGGGGATGATGGACCAGGTATGATCACGGCGTAAGTATATTCGGGCTTGTACCGTATGTCTGCGGGAAGATTGAGAGGCACTGTAGTCATCACCCCAATGGACGATGTGTCTCGTTTCATGGATGGATTAGGACTGAAGAAGTCAAGCTGCCACATAAATGCAATGTGAATGTCATCCCCTCGATCGATGAAGAACTTGCCAGAGGTCGGACCTTCAAATGTGTGCATAAAGAGTGCGTCAAACACTCCTTTCACAGTGATGGTTGTGATCTTCCTCCGTACTCTTTCCATAGCCTCGTCACAGGCTTTGTCACAAAGTTGCTCAACTTGGGGATCGCTGAGGAGCCGAGCAAGATAGTTGGTGAAAGAAGGGACTACGTAAGGTTTTATCGGACGAAGGCGACCGCGCTTCGTCTGTAAGAGTAGTGTGTGACAAGGAACCAGTCCCGTATTGCCAGGCAGCATTGCTTGACATGTCAAAGGATACTCAGAATCGTCTTTCAGGGAGGGGATTTTTGGGTCATGAAGATGATGGCATGCTGGACAGACAGCATAAGTAGTAAACTCTCCCTCTACGTTGAGATTCTTGAGTGCAGAGTAGAGACTGCTTGGCAATTGCGCCAACACCCTGCGTTGCTCTGCATTGTACTCGGTTTGGAGAGTACCCACAGACATTGCCATTTGAACAATCATCAAGATGGTTTGCAGGAGAAAATCGCAAGGATCTTGAGCGATGCCAAGGATAACATTCAGGACCACGCCAACGAGGGACATGATCTGGGCGAGAATACTCAAGTTTTTGGCAGGATTGGTAAAGTAACGAGTCGTGTCAATGAGTACAGGCCGAAAGTCATCTGAGAAGCCAGCTTCAATGATGCAGAGAGTGTATTCTAGTTTGTTGATATCCCTGAGTAACTCCTCTTTAGCAGCTTGTACATCAGGGTGGTCTCGGTGAATAGTAGCTTCCTTTTTCAAAGCACCCTTGATAAACTGGCGCGCCTCGGAAACTCGGTCACGAAGGGCATCACCTGTAACGTCCAGGCTACCGGCAAAGGATGTGCATTCCTTCTGTAGTGTACTGACAACAGAAAGAGCATTTTTGTCACATTGTGGCATGGGACGAAGGGCAACAGAGGCCAGACGAGGTCGGAGTGATGAGGGACTGGAATGCGATTGTATCCTCTCAATGCTGGCTTGCATAGCTTGGATTGTGGTGCCTGCAGCACGGAGACGTTCTGTGGGATCTGAGGGAGTGGTAGGAGCGTCTGGTATGTCCACTGCTAGAAGGTCCTGGTGTTCCTTCCGGGAACTCCAGAGCTTGGATGGTTGACCAGACACATCAGGTCCATCATCTGTGAGGGTGACCCCAGTCATAAGATTGGCCAGTATGTCCAAATCCTTAGATGGAGATTAGTTAAGTTCGACTGGAAATCCGAGACTCACATCCACAGATTGCACTTGATCAGTGATGGTTTCAATTGACCCTGTCTGCGGGACTGGCACACTAGTAGGGGGCTGCTCTGCAGTATGCTGCAGCTGTAAACGAAAGAGAGAAAAGAAGATAATTTTGACCCACTTTCGCTTTGAGAAGATGAAGCTGTTTTTGCGCTCGAGGGACATGATGAGGCTTGGGCTGGAGACGACATTCACATAGAAAAGTTGCACCAGTCATACTTCAGCTGCGTGTTGGATAGCTGACGGTTTGTGGTGATCAGGAGCGTTATATGGGTGACGGGACCCTTGTTCCATAGCTGGTAGCCAACCTTGTTCTTGATGAGGATTCTGTTGTCAGTGAGGACTTGGTCGCAGAGGACGAAAAAAGGAATAAGAACCGACATTGTTCTGCTTTAGCACGACCTTCTTTGGTCGTTGAGATTGGCAACTGGGTAAGACGGGAGAGGATGAAGCAGAGAGAACCCCAGCACGAAGCAAAGGTTTAAGCGAGACTCGAAGTGACGCTTTGAGCAGAACACGAAGTAATGCTCAATCACTCTCCGAGAGGGACGATGAATGAGGTTTGCGGCCTGCATCAAATGGTCAGTGCACTCGTTCTCTTCTCAGAGAGCACTTACCAGTACTGATAAGTTGTTTGTTTGGTCTTGTTGCTTTCGAGGCGCAAAGTCCGAGTCGCTGATCGCGCTTAATTAAAATTGCTTCAGTCTGCAAGTCATAGCCATCGTATCGTTTGAAACAACCGCAGGATACTCCCTATCGCAGTACCTCATGTGAAGACACCAGAAAACTGTTGACTCACCTTCGAACTCTGTCGTGGTTTGTTTGTCCCGCTGTCATCAAGACCAAAGTGTGCCGATTTTCGTCGCTTGCCACATCATTGAGCTTACTTCGAGTCTGCTCTCTGTATTTCTCTGCTCTTGCTTCGCGCTCGAATGTTGTTCCACTGTCTGATGTGGAATGTGCTATGTGCTGCCACTGTCAATGACGGCGTAACCCCCACTCTGTCCATACGATGTTGGGTTGCTGAAGAACATTTGTCTGCGTTGGAACCTGTGTTGTTTTAGTCCTAAACTCGGTGAGTTCTCCTTCGCTCCTCGGGACCACACTGACCAGAATAAGCCTTCCCCCATGCCTGCGTTATTTCAAACTTCCGACTCCTTCTAATATTACTACGATATCATGGCGAAACAAGAGCACAGTATCTTTTAGGTCTTGATGTTGCAAAGTATGGTGTACAGTGTTATATTTACAGATTCCAGGCCAACGACTCTCCAACTTACACTGCGCATCCTATTTCCTTTCCAGTGCGGCTCTACAGCATCATGGTCTTTTAATCGATAATCATCTTAGCATCATCTACACCTGTGACGAGAAGGGGATGATGATTCATGCCCTATTTATGCATCGCACGAGACGAACGATAGACCAACAGAAATTTAAAGGCTTCTTCTCTTATCAGTAGGTGGAGAAAGGCTGGCAGGCTTCAATGGTGTCACCACCTCCGACGCTTCAGATGATGCTGCGAAGCAACCACCTTTGGACAATATCACTCAAATAAGCACATAGGCAAGTCATCTAGACACTATATTTTTCATTCGCTCATGGGATTGTACTGGTGTTCCAGGCTCTTCTGCGATGTAGGCATACATACAGGCGGATACATGATGGATTGCTTAAGTAGGCATTACATCCCTTCCATGGCCTAATAACTAAGGACGACGGCAGGTAGTCATGACGTTTCGAACGGTAGATTTAAAGCAACGACTTTGGTATGTGAGAAGAGGTATGAGAATCCAGTCAATGGGCCAGGCATCAGGATATCGTGCTAAAAAGGAGATTTCGTTGGTAACCTGAGGCCAATTATTAACAGACATTCTAATGTTTGGGAACAGACCTGTTGCTTGACAGTCTCTTTCACAGTGTCTTCTTGGTTGGCAAACGATACGGAAAGATTCAGATGCTCGTTCATAACACGTCTGGTGACATTCTGTCAAATTTTCAGCAATAACATTGACGAGAGCAGACTATTGCACCTTGATATGTTCGTACAAGGCAATATCCCAACACAAAGCAGATAAGACCACAGCAATCTTCTCTCGGCCGGCGCCAGTTGGTCTGGGAATAATCGGCACTGATTGAGTTGACCCTGCCAAGTCCACTTGCACATATTGAATGGTTGGAGTCGGAAGTGTGAAAGGTGCAGATGTCGTAGATGCCTGTGAACTTGGAGGCTGAGCAAGCTGGGGAATCCCAGTCTGATTAACGGGTGAGGTCTGCTGGGCCAAGATGCTCGTGACTTGATTTGTAGGTGAGATTTGTGAAGCAGTAGCGGCAGCTGGAATGACAGCGATGGACTGCGTAGCAACACTTGGAGTGAATTTATCAGCAGAAGACCGATGTAGACTAAGGCTCGCAAAAGAGGTCCAGATTGTTGAGCAATCCCAACCATCAATTTTGGTCGCAATAACAGGAGACACAACAGAGCTAACCGGCGTTAGCTTCACGTCAGTGTTCGCAAGTAGTGGCTGGGATCTCATGACGGCCCCGATATCGACATCGGTGTCCGCTAGCAACACGACCATCGGAACGTTTTCAGAAGGAACAAAGGGATCGGCAAGAGGACAACAGTCGATAGGTTTGTCCATGTGAATCAGGAAAGAACTGGAACTGGAGGACGTTAAATACACTGACCTTTTGATCTGGGAAACCTTCGATTTTATTGTGCACCATACGTGGACAATGGTTATTGTATTCAGCACGCCTAAAAGAGGTAACGTCTTTCTAATTTATTGTCCACCATATGTGAATAATGATTATTTTATTGTTATCGACAGCCATTGTTGTGTCATGCGCGTTGAGTATTGCCAGGGAGTAGATAAAGGACCACAGCGGGAGGATGGATTTTCTTCCAACCATGAAGCCAATCTCTAAGACAAATGCATTCGTTTCCGACGGCGTGTTTCAGCACAAAGGATCTGTCCAGACTATTGCAGTCACAGATGATGGTCGGCTTGTAGCCACCAGAGGTAAGTACTTTGGCTGTATTGGTGCATAGATGGCGATTTGTTTAGGCTCAAGAGGAACATATATATGGGATGTTGCGAAGAAACAGAAAGCATCAACACCAGGACATACGGCCTCATGGGGAGCAACATCGACAGTTGTATGGAGGTCACATCCAGATCAACCAGGTGAAGTTCTTGCGTTTGGCACTCAAAGCAGCCATCTCGTCTTCTGGCGACAGAGTGTGAATGTATGTGTCCACTTCAATAGATGATTGACTGATCGGCCAAAGAACCTGTGGGAGGAGACCTATTGTAACCAAGTAATTGGACGACAAGAAGTGACCGCATTGGCGTTTGACACGTCATCTAATCGCCTCCTAATTGCAACCCGTGGAGGTGTTGTGATGTCACTTCGTGTAGATGGCCCCACACCAGAACTCATCTTTTCAGTCCAAATCAACGTGATTCCAATATCAATTGCCTACGGGAACTACGGAAATTCCAATAGTGATGTACGTAGCGTGCTGGTTTTTGACCAGGCCGGGGGTAAAATGTCAGTCGTCTTCATTTATTGTCTGTGATGTTGAATATGACAGGGTGACGCTGAACGGTTCCACGGGTATGGTTGACAGCCAAAAAGGACTCGGCAGGCTGATGTGAGTTAGAAACATTTAGATGTGATACTTATTTTGCCTTGAAGAGGAGGTGCCGATGTCAGTATTCAAAGAGGCGTGTTTGCCATTGATGACTCTGCTCATGGTGTCGCACTGTATAGGTTAGACTCCGGCGCCCTTCAGAATACTTTCGCAGTACCCAACACCGCAGATGAAGGGACTGTGAGACCCAGGCAAGTCGCTCTTACTGACTGTGGTGCTGTGGTCAGCAGAAGTGACCATGGTATAATCTACGTCTTCGATAGAAAGAGCGGCGATTCCATCGACGAGTTGACCATCGAGCTGAAGAAGTCGTTTCAGACGGTCAAAGTGAGTGGACTCGATTCTGTGACTGACTGCACTGACTCTGGTGGAGGCAACACAGATCCAGGGTGCAACTGTGATATTCACCGGGAAATCAAGAGGAGACGTCGATGGGGAGAACCCGGTCTACATATTTAGACGCGTCGGTGGCGGCCACTTCGCAGGCGGACATGGGCACGCTGGGTTCTCAAGCACGTTGGAGTGGGTAAAGATGCTATTGCAGGTATTGGGCGGCGTAGCATTACTCTTCCTGATGCTGAAAATAGGAATTGTAAAGGCAGTGTAGGATGATTGTTGTATTAACCAAATCGGAACTTTGAGAAGCCAGAATGGAGTGGAAAGATCAGTGTCAGTGCGATTGTGAACCATTGCGAGGCCAGACAAAGTCATCTTCGCTGAAATAAAAATCTACTCGTTCATGGACCAGGAGGGAATGAAATCACAACAGTCTGCAGTAATGCAATTGTATCCGGCGTTAAGAACAACACCCATGACGCAGCAGCAGCCTGCAGAGAACTTACATGAGACAAGCCACCAAAACATATGAGCTGTGATACTTTACACGCCCGGAGATGCAGGCCATGCTCTCCAAAGACTTTCAGCTCGGAGTCAGACGTCTCTGTCTTCCATTGTTCCAACGACAAGAGATCGCTCACTTTACATGAAGTCAGTCATTTCTCGGCCAACCAGCATGCACAAACCTCAAAGCCTCACCGGAATCTTACAACACCTTTGAAGGAATCCGTCAGGAATCTGATATTCTTGCGTCTGGTTGGACAGTGTCTTTGCAGACAAACGAGCTGAAACTACGTTTCATTGAAGAATCAGCATACGACAATACGACCATCATTGGGCAAGGTACCATGAGCAGAACCTTGAAATCAAAGATTTCATACATGGTCATTGAATTTGGTTACAGAATTACAAGTCGTAATGTTGTGTGATCATCGAACAATATACTCCCGAATGATGGTCTTGTCTAAAACTAATTGGTAAACACGGTCGTCAAATATATCAGCATAAACAGGTGGAAGGCTGAGACTCGGCTGTACATCGTCAGGGTGAACATAGACATAACTCAGATTCTTGAATGCTCTCTGCGTCAGGAAGTTTCTGACAAGCTCAGTCGTAGGATACTTCCTCTGGGACAGGGTGACCTGGAAAACGATGAGATATTCCGACGATTTCCGCTTGTAGCGCAAGACAGCATCAAAAAACGGGGCGGTGCGAACCCGCGGGATATAGAGAATGTTCATCTTTATCTCTCTGGAGCTGGGGTATCGTTCCACACTAGGTGACGTGATAGATCCCTTTTCGAGAAAATATTGACAATATGATACATCATGGCAAGTAAAATTATACTACCCCCCCGAGGCAAGATGGGTGGTCGACCAAAGGTATCAAAGAACCTCTGACAATACCAAGATGCCACTGTCCCCTCCAGAGGCTCGATGGCTGAGAGTTTGGCTCCACCGTTCCATGACAGAGGATCGTCAGATCCAAAGTAGTAGTCTTCACGCAAACAGAGTTGTATGGCACCCTGCGGAGTTTCCGGTATCCAGTCTTGTTTCGGAGTAATCACAAAATGGTGGCCATCGTCTAAGACAGCCCCCACCTGGCCATCGTATGGAGTCAGAGCGGCAGTAGATTCTGAATAAAGAGTTGTGATTCGTATACGCATACAACGAGGTGAAACCCCCATCACTGTAATTGATGATTAGGGAACAGCATGGCTCGACAATACATACCTGCTATACCCAAGGAATGTCGAGGTTCTGGGAATGCCCAATCGTTTGTGACAAACTTCATCGATGTCTACATTCAGTCCTGGGGTTACGAGAGTCGAAAGAATAGAACGAAGTCGGTCACGAGTTGACAGAATAGTACGCGTTTGATTTCTACTGGAGCTAATCGACTTGCTGAGGTTGTAATGAGTGCATCGCAAGTTGCACTTGACGCGAGCCAAATCTACAACTAAGGTAAACGTTTGGAGTAGCACAACGAGACATACAATAATTGCCGTATTCCATATTCCAGAATGTTGAAAAGAAAACGAAGTTTACTGTCGATTCAAGGAGCCTGAGGAAGTGCTTGACAATTGGGGAGAGGAAATATTTCTTCTCGGCGCTTACCGAGCCTGTTCGAACTGTCTGAATGATCAGGCTGCAGACGGAGACCAAGGTGCTATTGTCCTCGTGCTTTTGGGGGCAATGAAACTGTTGAGGGTCGGACACTGGGATCGTGTGGTTGCCGTGGTTCTTTGTTTCAGTTTCCTCAACCTCCGCTTTTCGTCAAAGCAATGACAAACCGGTCCTTTCTCGCACCGTACCTATAGCAGATGCATACCCTTTGCCTTCTTTCTTTCTCCTCTCTGAAGCGTTTGTACAAAACTCCGCACACAGACGACGTGTTCAGTATGTCAGTGGCGAGAAGATCTAACATACCTGCGAGAAGATCTTTCTTTACTTCATCCAGACTTCCAATTTTCTCACATTCAACTCTCTTTCTGCTGTCTAGTCACTCCACCTCCCAGCCCACAGTCAATGAATCTTCAGTCCTCTGTAGTCATCTTCCTCGCTCTCCTATATTTTCTCAGTCTCTGTGTCCCTTCCTTTGCCCAGCGAACATCCTCAGCCCTTCGTCCCTCCCAGCACCGCCGTCGTCGTTTGGATGGTCCCGGATTCCTCTACGTCTTTTGAGTCATTGATGGAACCGACCGCCTGCTTTTTAAAGTCAGTTGCACCAATAATATCCCACGCCGCCGACGCCAATGGCGCGAGCGCTGTTCCCCTATCCGGCACTTCTGGTGCCGCTGTCGGTTCCCTACTCGGTTGGCCCGTCAACATGGTGCGTCCATCTCTTGACTGATCTTGCCTTCTGATTCCTCACAGAACGGCTGACTCACCAAGCGCTGCAAGCGAACGGATTTCGTCGTACACGCGACATCTGTTCAGGGCTCAAGTGTAAGTCGCTCCTCTTTAACCTGTTGCTTCGAACCTCTTCATCGCAGGCAATGCACGTCACAGGGAGATTTTTGAGTTCTTGGGGAATGGGGACGCACGCGCAGTCAGACAAAAAATTTATCGTATTATTGAACACGTAGCACATAAGTTATCCAAAAAATAAAGCCTTTCTGTTGCATCAGGCATCGTCCAAACATATATATGTACTCACTTGAGTCGATCCTGACAGTAGTACGACTTCCCAATCATACAAGACCCCAAGGCAAGATAGGCGGGCGACCGAAAGTATCAAAAAAACACTGGCAGTACCGCGAGGCCACGGTACTCTCCAAATGCTCCGCGGCAGGTACTTGGACTCCGTCTTTCCATGAACTCATCAGTTCATGGAGCGATCGAAGTCTTTTCGACCGGGTCTCGGGGTTCGTACTGACAAGGCCCGTATCAACCATACCAACATTAACCCTGAAAATCGAATCTTGTTCATTCCCCACGGCCACCAATATCTCCGTCAGCCTGTCCTTGCCAGTTTGCCGAATATCCAACGCAGATAACTCGTAACGAAAGTTAAGCTCGCTTAGTTCCCACAACACCTCCTTTACCAAAGTTGCGTTCTCTGCCAAGTCTGCAGTCCAGTCAGTCCCATTCCATTCCAGCTTCTTCCCAACCCCATCATCCATGGGCATTGTATCCTCCAAAACACTTTCCAGCAGCTTCTCTACCACTTCCCGAGTCGCACTGGTACGTGTCTCTGTCCCTTTCTTCATGCTGTCCACATTCAACAGCGTGCGCCATTGCTTGACTGGGATCGGTTGGCTACCCAATTGAGGACGAACAATAAATGCCAATCGGTTCTTGAGCCAAGTAGTCAAATATTGAGTTCGCCGCTCTGAAGACCCGACACCGATGAACAAGCCTGGGTCTGGATACATGGTAGATGTACACAACGGAGGAGGATCGGGTGGAGGATGACTGCGGTCAATACCGGCCAATGCGTCTGCCCAGCCTTTGGTTGTTTTCGGCCAAAAGGGATGAAGAGTTCAACGAATTTGTCCCGTCTCTCTGTTGCCTCTCCTCCCTTTTTGTCGTCTACAACACCATTAATTCCAGTAAGCCAGAGCAGGAACAGCACTTACAAGGTCTATGCCGCTTCCTCCGAGAACCCTCACTGGATTTCCTAATCGGCACTGCCTTGGGAGCAGTAGTATTCTCGTACGGAGTGCTGAACGTGGAGCTCGCCCTGTAGTATTTCCAAATGCCAATGAATTTCTCCGGATCGTCAGCCCGGCCTTCAAACAATGTCCTGCTCCTCCTAGCTGGAACTAATGACATTCGGCCTAGCGGAGACTGTAGTGAGCACAGTTCGTCCACACGAGTCTTCGCAACTTCCTCGAACGGCCGAATCAACCAAAAAGGGATTCCGGCTTGGTGGTAGAACTCTGCCAGATTCAGATCCCGCACCAGTGCCCCAACCACCGGAAGCACTCCCCTCCAGCGCCTAGAGACCCTACCATCGAAGACTGGCTTGAACTCCTCCAAGTAGCGCAGCGCTGCCAACAGCTCAAGGAAAGATCGCTGCAATTCAGAGATCGTCCGTCGTAACTGGTTCTGGGTGAGCGTCAGACTTTTGAGACGGGACAGGCATTTCTCAAGGGACATTCGACAGCTACCAACAACCTGGTTTTGACTGATTGCCGGCGCTGTAGTTTGCACCCTTCCCAATACCTTCTGAGCACTGGTTTCGAAACGATCGTACAACCTGACAGAAAGTTTGTAGAGCAGACCGGTCCAGTCTGCGGGATCCGCCTGCATATCTCGTCGGTCGAGTTGATACCACCAGATCTCTTCAACCGTGTGGTCTTGTTGGGTCGGAATGAGAGGATAGTGGCAATTGGTGGCCAAGTACGGCTGTGGCCAAAGTAGAGGATCCTCGGGCCCAAAGTAATAGTCTTCTCGAAGACACAATTGTATCGAGCCTAACGAGAATTCAGGAATCCACTGCTGATTAGGGGTGGTGACAAAGTGGTAGCCTTCGGCTAATACAGCACCCACACAACCGTCGTACGCAGTCAGAGCCTCGGAAGATTCTGATCAAAAGGTTGGGTCTTCCTCTGCATTACGATGAGAAAGGCACACGTACCACGGCTGCAATGCAACAACAGTTTGTGATCTGCAGCGAGTTCGGCCGCATTGTGGGGAAGATGCCGTCGGAACATTTGTACAGATTCTTGGGGTAGCGAACAGGACAAGTTTCAATTGGGTGAGACGTCAGGGGTCGGACCAGAGAGAACCCAAGCACGAAGCAAAGGCTTAAAGAGCAAGACTCGAAGTAATGCTCAGAGCAGAACACCAGTATTGCTGCAGGAAGTGGGACTCCAAGGGGTGGGGCAGATAGGACGAGAGTTGTAGGTATCAGATAGGGCGAGTGACGATTTAGGACCAGAGAGAACCCAAGCACGAAGCAAAGGTTCACCGAGCAAGACTCGAAGTAATGCTCAGAGCAGAACACGAAGTACTGCTCCAAAGGCTCTGTATGAGATGGGGTGCACTGTAACGGCTGCTTGCGTCACGGTATCAGCGATCGGTGAACTGACTGCCACTTACCAGGTAGTCGTGATTGTAAAGTAGTTTGTTTGTGGTTGTTGATTTCGAGGCGGATGAAGTACGACCATCAATTGGGTTTGAAATTTGGGCCCGCAAAAAATCTAGATGATCGATGATAGTTGATCCTTGTATGTTCAATGGAAGAACGCAGTGGAATTGTGACGACAAACGCAAGTGAGCTGGGATTAGCGAAACAGGGGTGATTTTTATGTTGAACTGTATCCGGTTTCGTCCTTTGAAGGAGATTGTTAGCTCACCTCAGTTGCCTATTTAACATGCTTAAAGAGACCAAAGACAGAAGGAAGGTGGAGAATGCAGGAGAACAGTACAAAGTTAGTCGGGAATGCTCGGAATGCCCGTTATGTACAGTGATCGGACCGTGACCACGCAGTCACTGTACAGTGACCGTACCGAGGCTGTACGGTCACCGTACAATCAGTTTTCCTTGAGCAGAAATTCTGAGTTTTTGCTGGTAAAATTCAATACAGAAATTTAAAGTCTTTGCCTGACCTAAAACAAAACAAAAACTAAGAATTTTCAGCTGCAAAAACTAGCCCGAAAATCTAACATTTTAGGTCAGCAAAAACGGATCCGAAAATAGTTCCTTTTTGTTATTGTTTTGGGTGGGAAAAACTTTCACTTTTCGCATTCATTTTTGACTCAGCAAAAACCAAACAAAAAACGAAAGGTTTCTGCAAGGGTTTCCTCCCACAAGAATCAATAGTTCTAGGTATATTTTTCTTGCTCGAAAACATCAGCAAAATCTGTAATTTTCTCTATGGTTTTAGCGCGCCTAAAATCCCTCCAAAAATTTTCCCTTCGGCGCAGTGTTAGTAGGAACAAGTTCCCACGTACCTCGTTCCCTCAACATTGCCCAACATTAATACTTATTGTCAGTGTACAACGATTGGACAATTGTCGACCGTCCGGATCTAGCTTGGCAACAACCTTGTTGACAACGTGACACTTTGTTCGGTCGTTTATATATACTGCCCCTGATAACCTGCCCAACCAACCCCGCTCATGCCAGTGTTGTCTGCAACATATAACGTCTTTTTCTTTGATCCAGAGGTCGATGGCAATTTCCGGTACCTTGCCTCGGACGAGGATTCTACCGTCTCTGAGTTATTCAGAGAAGTGTCCGGCCGCTCAGAATGTCCAATAGCCCGCCTTTATAGCGCTCCAAACACTATCGACCCAGACAATCCTTCAGCAGTTCTGAGGACAGTGTTACATGTCATCTTCAATAGTAAATAGAAACCGCCCACCAATCCGTACCGCACGTGACATGCCCAAATCAAGTCAGTCATTATTTTTGGCTCCAAGCTCATTTGTACCGTATTTTACAACCTATTTTGCTGCGGAAACATGTTTTATACAACGTTTTAGCAAGTAAGTAGTAACATAAACACTGCAGGTGAAGTTTGAGGGCCGCGTTGACACACTGACGCCTGGGTCCGGCGGGGGGATTAAACCTTCGAGTTATAAGAACATGAGACAAGGCATTCTAACGAGACTCACAATCGTACAGTGAACTCCTGCATTGCTACCTCCAACCCTCTCTGCATGTTGTGATGTTGTTGCGCCTGCCGCTGCTGGAGTTAGGTTGTGATGCGAACTTGAATGTCGGATTCTTTGATATCCCATGGCCATATGGTGTTCTGGGCCCGACGACGCTCAGTGTTGTTCCCACATATCCCCCACGTCGTGCTTCAAACCTGTCCTGTCGATTCTACATGCTGAATGTCTGAAACAAATCAGTAATATCCTCCTGACCCAACTTCCTTCGATGAATTCCCTTCATCCACACCTGGTTGCGATACCGGAGTTGTGAATCAAGGATATCGGCAGCATTTGTAAGTTTGTCTTTGAGGGCTCGGACGTACTCCTCCGCTTCTTCAATCTACGGTTGTAACAGCAAGGCTAGCAAATAAACGAAACCGCCATCACATACCTCTTTCTCATCATCACTACCAATTCCGTCTCAGATCTCAGAAGTCTTCTGAAAATTCCTCTCGTTTAGATCTTTTGTGCATTTGCATCCATGGCGCAAGCGACGTGGCTCATCTGCTATTGATGAGCAAACCGCGACTTCGGAATCCATTGTTGTGCGTTGCTCCAGTCAGTGTTTTACCGTGTTTAAAGTCAGGTGACGGTTTGGTGACGGTGCCTAACTACGATACATAACAAAAAAACATACGTTGAACACTACATTTATATCACACATATAAAACATGTTTTCGGAGCAAAATATGTTGTAAAATACGGTACAAACGAGCTTAGAGCCAAAAATGATGACTGTGACTTGATTTGGGTATGTCACGTGCGGTACGGATTGGTGGGCGGTTTCTATTTACTGTTGGTCCAGTCGGTGTTTAAAGTCAGGTGATGGCGCCTACTAAGATGCATGACGAAAAACATATTTTGAACACCACATTTATATCAGACATTTAAAACATGGTTCCGTAGCGAAATATGTTGTAAAATACAGTGCAAATGAGCTTAGAGACAAAATGACGACTTTGACTTGATTTGGTCACATCACGTGCGGTACGGATTGGTGGGCGGTTTCTATTTACTGTAACCTCCGCACTAGGGCTCCGTGTAAAAGTCACTACTTTCTAACAGTGACTTTCTAACCGGTTATTAACTCGGTTATTAACACTTCTTCACTCAGGGGGTCTGGGAGGCCTGTTAGAAAGTGTGAAAAAGTACCTAAGGCATAGAGACTGAATAAAAGTGCTTATAAGCTCTGAATTGAAATATTGACGAGTTGAAGGTAAAAATACTATATTGACAAAGGAGATAAGTACATTCGGAGCAATTCCGGCGGCTTGATATACAGTGTCACACTAAGTTACTCCGTTCTCATTCTTCACAATGGCGTCAGACAAAAATCTGAGCGACTTCAGTGAAGAAAATATATTTCAAAGTAGGTGATGATGACAATGAATTTGAAGCTGTTCTTGCATCAGTTGCCCCGAGTCTGACCCCTTTGAAGTTGATCCCGATGTCAATCTTGATGCCGCGATATTACTCGACTTCCTTATCCGAGTCACTCAGTTAGTGAGTCTAATGAAGCCAGTGATACTGAGAAGCAAAGGGACCAAGAGGAGTTGGAGGGAGATGAGGAGGAGCTGAATTGGGGCTAATACAAGTTTTTCACTACATTGTAGTTATTAACTCATTAAAAACTCTTTTTTTACCTGTTTCTAACACTTTCTAACAACGCAGTTAGAAAGTGTTAATAACACCTGTTAAAAAGGGTCTTGGGACACCTGGAGTTAATAACTAGTTATTAACTCGAGCAAAACTTTTACACGGAGCCCTACTCCGCACATGGTTTGAATAAGTGTAAAGGTGAAATCCATCACCAGTCTCATCTAAATCCATGT
>QLOY01009113.1:0-15018 GCA_003313965.1 Megacollybia marginata
TCTATGCAAAACCTCTCTGGAAAGTTATCAGGGATCTATGCATAGATCCTACAGTACCAGCTGGGGCATAGTCGGAAGCGTCGGTTTCAATGACAAGCGGTTGGCCCAGAATGTAATGCGAGAGAATCGGGGCCGATCAGAATGCAGTTTTGAGTGTGCCGAAGGACTTCTGGCAATCTTCGGAAAAGACCCACGGAGTGTTTTTGTGAGTGAGTCGGGTTAGCGGAACTACGATGTGAGAGTAGTTATCAATGAAGCGACAATGAAAATTGCAAAAGCCGGGGAAGGATTGAATGTCTTTTACCTTCCGAGGAGTTGGCCATTCCATGATAGTACGGACCTTTTTCTCATCCATAGTCAAGCCCGAAGGCGACAGGATGAAGCCGAGATACTCCATGGTCTGAACGTGGAATTCGCATTTCTCGGTGCCACAGAACAAGCGGTGCTTGCGGAGTCGTCGGAGGACTTCGCGGACATGCTTGCGGTGATCGGATAAGTTATCGGAGTAGATCAAAATATCGTCTAGATAAACAACAACGCACACATCAATTAAGTCCACGAGAACTTCGTTGATAAATTGTTGCCAAACCGAAGGAGCGTTGCATAGTCCGAATGGTACCACTAGGAATTCGAAAGAACCCCATTTTGTGCAGAAAGCGGTTTTCCATTCATCGCTGTCGGCGATCTGGACTAGATGGTATGCATGCTTGAGATCAAGCTTGGTGTAATATCAGGCTGTTGAGAAGATCCGCAACGAGCGGAATCGGATACCAGTTCTTCCGGGTGATGGTATTGAGTCCCCGATAATCGACGCATAATCAGAGGGCTCCGCTTTTCTTTTTGACGAAGAATACGGGAGCTCCGGCAGGAGAGCGACTAGGTCAGATAAAACCGTTTTTGAGGTTTTCGTCAAGGAAGCTCCGGAGCGCATCAGTCCCGCTCGGGCTCAGTTGATAAACACAGCCAAAAGGTGGGGTTTTGCCGTCTTCGATGTTGATCTTCAAATCATAAGGACGATGTGGAGGGAGTTCATCAGCAAGTCCTTCAGAGAAGACATCAGCAAAATCATGGTACTCATCTGGAACATTGAACTTCCGAAGTTCTTCGGGAGTCGGAATTTTAGTATTGGCCGCACGGGAAGTGGTAGCTGCTGCTCGTAGTTGCAAAGAGAATTGGATAGCTCCGGGTTCTTTGATAGCCCGTCGGAAGGCAACGGCGTTGATTAGAGCGATGTCAACAGGAAGCGGAGTAGGTTCGGAGGAATCGGAACGGTCCGGATAGGTTGGAATAGTACAGCGCTATCAGGTACGGGAACCGGAAGGGAGCGGGACAGCTGTTCCGGGATGTCTGCGGAAGGTGCGGAGGAAGGGTGATGCATCGGAGGGACTTTCGGAGTGCTAGGATGGAAGTTTAGTGTACCTGCCTGCCAGTTAATCAACGGATTATGTTGCAGTAGGAAATCGTATCCCAAGACTATAGCACACGAAGAGTCCAGGAGTGTGACATAGAAATCTTTGTCAACCATCTCACCAGACGGGAATTGTACCGGAAATTGTACGGACCGAGTTAAAAAGGATGGAGAGGACCCATCAAGGAAACATAATTTTACAGGCGGTGTCGGACGAGTAGGAATAGCATATTTATCAACAAAAACGGAGTCAATGAAACCGGCGGTAGAGCCGGAGTCTACAAGGCCCTTAAAGGACTCGGAAGAATTAGAAACAAGTCGGGAAGAAAGTTTTACATATAGGCCATTAGGCCGGGAGAGAGCGGCTGCGTTGAGAAAGACCTTGAGGACAGTAAACTCAGGCTCATTGCAGTCCCAGACGTTTACTGAGGTTCCAGGACTGCTCAGGCTTTTCCCTGAGTTTCTGGAGGAATTTCAGCAAGTCTGGATCCTTCGGGTGTCGGAAGGATCGCGAAACGCGCGGACCCCTCTTTTGCAAGCTTACAGTCTTTCCGCATGTGTCCGGCTTCACCACAGGAGAGACAAAGTCGATTACGGACACGGCGCATGCGTTCTTGATCTGTAAGACGATTGTTGGAACCTATGCTGGATGGTCGGGTACGAGGCAGAGACAAAGCCGAGTTACTGGCTCTTGGCGGATTCGTGGCGGGTTGCGGATTGGAAGATGGATTGGTTACCAGATGTCGAGACGAAGAGGAGGAACCTGAAGGATTAGAAGAAGACGAGGGTTGAGACTTAGCGGGGTGTTGACGATCCCGGTCCTGCTCTTCTTTGTTAAGCCAATACTGACCATCAATTTCTTGCACTGCGAATTTGAGATCCACCAAGGTCCGAGGTCATCCGCCCGGACACTCCGTAAGTTTAGTTCGGAGTCGGGTCGGAAGACCGCGCCAGAACTGAAATCGTAAGGCATTATCGTCCCAACCTACCAGAGTAGCTGCAGCATTGAAATGCGCAATGTAGTTGGCGATAGGTTTCGAAGAGTCCATGACCAGATTGTTGATAGTATTCTCGGCGGAACCGACCAAGTCGAAGGGGCCGAAGTTGTCTGACAAGATCCAAACGAATTCGTGAAAGTTGTTATGCCACGCTGGAGTGTGAGCGAAAGGATCTTGTAGGGCCGTGAAGATGTCAGGAGCGAAAAAGTCCTTGGCTACACTGGTTAGAAAAGACAAAGCAAAATTCACCTTCTTTTCATCCGTTGGGAAGTCATTGGGACGATCGGAAAGGTGCATTGCAATGTCGATAAGCCATGGTCGGAGTTTTTCAGGATCGGTACCGGAGAAACTAGCTGGTTCTTTGAGACAAGATTTTGTCGAGGAGATATGAGGATGAGTAAGGAAAGCGTTGAGACCTAACATAGTGTTGTAGAAAGTCCGTTCCACGGTTGGCTGGTCTGGTTCGGGATCATTACCGCCGCCATCGGGAGGAGGAGGGCCACCACCACCACCACCGCTGCCACCGGGACCGCCTGGTCCTCCACCACCACCAGGACCGTTGTCATCAGGATCGTCTTCAGAATCTGGAGGAGGTCCTGTCGGGTCACCATGAATCGAGGGTGGAGTGTCAGCGGGAGGAGGATCAGGAGCAGGATCACCGGATTCCGAAGCGGGGGGCGGAGGACTGATTGCCTGTCGACGTTGTCGAGAGAAATGCTGAGAAATTGACTGGGCTGTCGACGGTTCGGGTTCTGAAGATATGGATCGGTGGGCGGGATCACGATAAGTGGCGAAACTTGAAAAACCATAGCTCGGACGTGGAGGAAGAAACTGAGTAAGGCCTTGCGGAAGAATGGGGGATCTAGATATAGGTTGTTGGGAATGTCTAGGGGGTGTCGGGGGATCAGACATGGGTATGGAAGACTAGACGAGAAATACTGTTATGTCCCGTGCAGAACGACACTGTTGCGAACACTATTCGGTGACGTGCTTCTGTAGCCCTTGTGCCGTAATTTCCGAGAGCGCTCCAAACGTATCCGAAGGGTTCCAACGGAGTTCCAATCGGGACCGACGTTACGGAGTCGGGAGGTCGGAAAGTCGAACGGGAGAGTTGGAGGGTAGACAAGAGAAGGTTTGCACGAAGACTAGACTGGAAGACAACTAGATTTTTCGTCTGAGTATTACCGACTAGGAGTGGACTATTTATACTACTACCGGAAGAACTCCGGAACGTAAGTAAGTCATGAGGCATACATGCGGCGGAAGATAATCAGAGCCGGGTATCAGGTAAGTAATTGAGAACAAAAGAATGAATAAAGAAGTATAAAGTTCTCCAGCGTCCCGGCTCAGATTGTGGAGCGCCGTTCCGAATGATTCTGGAGGGTTGCGAAGTCGGGCCGACAGGATCGCGGCAGAAACAGCGACAGACCATCGGACATCGGTATCGGACTTGCGCGGCGCGTAACACAAGGCCAACGGTGATGAAACCGGTTCTAGCAAAGCCATTGTAAATGACTCCGTATGCATATTGTTTCCTTTCTAGAACTATTTATTTAAGTTGAAACAGGATATCGAAATGGTCCCGGATGACACTCCTCTGTCCAAAACTTCTAGGAAAGAAAGCAAGTCGGACACCAGTAAGTGTCCTGACATGTCTTCTGTCCTCAAGTCTTTACACTTTCATAAAGGTTCATCCAAGTATAACGGCACCAAGGTATGACCTTTGTCTTGTATACAATCAAATGGTGTTAATTCAATCTTTTCATAGGATGCTCCTGATAGGCACCAGGTAAGGTATCTCCCTTACAAATTTGTCCCTGGCATGCTTATCAAGTCTCGTTCATATGTTCAGACCATCATAATCCTTTGTAAAACCAAGGCGCCCGAAGTTGAACCTGAACCCGCATCCCAAGTCACAATTAATGGGAAGCCAGACTTCGAATCCGCCTTCTCCCAAGGAAAAGAAGAGATATCGGGTAAGTCACTTAACCCATTAATTTTTATTCCTATTGTTATCATTTTTCTAGAAATGCAAGGACAAGAACACACCATCCGCCGTAGATGATTGCTTGACGAGGTTGAACAAATGTTCATTCCCCTCGAGGGCACCGGGTCCGTCGAAGTCATCCAACGACGACTCGATGAATGTTGATCCTTAGTCAAACAAACTATCGACAGAGTCTACCTTGACTTTCAAAGGTACAATTTCCTCATGCACGAGATCGATACCCTTACTAGCAAGCTTCAGTCTGTTAGTACTGAACCCGCACCTGAGAAAATCAAATCTTCCCATACTTCTTTCCTTAATCATAACTCAGATGCTACTGGTAGCAACCAATCCGATTAAATATGGTTTATCTTTCTTTTTGTAGATTTCTAGATGTTTCCATCTATTGATCTAGCTAGTGTTTATTTTCTAGATTTCACTCTTTCAATTTCTGACAATTTTTCCTCTTTTGAGTTTGCTACTTCGCGTCACTCTGTTAGTACCATTGTCTTCAATTTCTGAGTTACTTTCATCTTTGTCGCTACTTCCCATTTCGTCCAGTTCTTCTTCGATAGTGAGATTATCATCATCAAACTGTCTTAGTTTAATTCCATCGAATGTGAAGTCCTTTTCCCTTTCTTCAGACTCATCTGTTTGTGGTTCATCTGAGTCTTCAAGTCTTTCAAGACCATTTGGGGTTAAGTCAATCAAATTGTGGATGTTTCTAGGAAGTTCAATTTTTCTCCTTGCATAATATGGTATGACTCGGAATGCAGCAACTTTCTTATCAAACACGGAACCATCCATTTCAGCAAGAATATATGATCCACCCGCCAACCTCTTAACGACTATTAAGGGTCCTAAATATCGATCATACATTTTCCTGTCTAGATGATCCTTAATGGCTGAGTTTCTAATAAGAACTAGTTCTCCGGGTTTAAACTTGTAATCCCTTATACTTTTCTTATATTTCTTAAGATACTTCAAAATTTGAAGTCTCTTAGTCCTAGAAACTCGTGCTCGCATTTCTAGAACATGAGTTTGATGCTTAGCCAATGCTTTAGCATGCAAACCAACTAGATCAGCAGTTGACAATGGTCCATCAGGTGGTTCCACAAGCCAAGTAGCTTCTAGGAGATCTAGTGGAATTACAGGGTGGGCTCCTGTTACCATAAAATACAGTGAACAGCCCAAACCTTTCCTAATAGTGATCCTATCTGCCCAAAGAACATGGGGTAAGAACCAATACCATTTACTTAGATCACCTCCAGTAGCCTTATTTAGCATTTGTCGGATATCCCAATGATATTTCTCCACTTTGCCATTGGCTTGGGAATTGTATGCAGAGATTTTAATCCCTTTTACTCCATACTTCTTCTCTAACCAATCCATTACTGCTGTGTATTGAGGTGCATTGTCCACAATAAATAACCTAACTGACCCCCATCTAGTAATGATTTCCTCAAATATCCATTTAGCTATGGTTTTGGCTTTATCATTAGGTACTGCCTTAGCTTCAGGCCATGAGGTTAATGCACATCTAGCATGTAGAATCATCCCGCATTTTTTAGATTTGGGAGTCATCATCATAGTATCTAGATGTACTACCTGAAAGATAGATGGAGTGTATGTCTCTGTAGGCGGGATCTTAATCATAAGTTTCTGCCTCTTTTGACATGGATCACAGGTTTTAATGAACCAGCTAATGTCTTTTTCAAATTCAGGCCACCAAAATCTCTGTTCAACTAGAGCTTTGGTTGCAAAAAATCCTCTATGACCTAGCTTGTCATGTACAGCCCTCAATATGAACATTCTATTTTTCTTTTTGATTACTAGTTTGTTCATGCATCCAATTCCCCTCCAGAACAATTTACCATCTTTGTCCACAAAGAAGTGACTTGCAAAACGAATGAAACTCAAGTACTCATTGTCATCCATACCAATAGGTCTCACAGTACGATCTAGAAGCCATTGCTTCACATAGAGTAATCGATCATCTGCTCTGATTGCAGCCTCTGACCTGTGTCCTTCATAGTAATCATCCTCAGCAGGAATTTCATGTTCGTGAATAGGTGGTAAGTCAGGCAGAATGGTCTCACTTAAAAGAACAGCCTCTTTTCTAGAAGAACCATTCATCCATGCTTTATCCACAACTTGCTTCTTGGCTTTGGTCAATAGAGCAAGTTCTTCTTTTCTGACCTCCTCACAATCGATTAGAATATCCTTGAAGCTATTTGCCACTCCTAGGTGATATCCCTTTCGATTATCAATGAAGTCTTTGAATTGTTCAATATCTAGAAGTTCAAATTTGGTATCTCCATCAGCTTCTAGTTCAGGTGGGCCATAAGGTTCATCCTCAAACTCTTCTGAACTATTAAACTGAGGATCACCTGGATAAGGATCCCGTCTAGAAAGACCATCAGGTCCAAAAGTCTTACCAGACTTGTGTTGCAAAGTGAAGTGAAACATCAATATCTTCTCAATCCGTCTGTTTATAGTAGCATTAGGTCCGGAATTTGGATTGTTTATATACTTTGCATCTGGTTCACAACCAATTTCTGACAACCAATAAGCCAATACCTCATTTCTTCTAATGCTCGAAGTAGATCATACAACTCCCTTTTTGGTTGGGAGAATCGAGCTTCCCTCTCGTTGAGAGTGATAGACTTGAATCTAGCAAAGTAGTTCTTTTTAGCATCAAGTGGATCTTGTTGATATAGATAGAATCCAATCGCTTTCCAGCTAGTGTCAACAGCTAAAACAACGGGTGCATCAGATTCATAGTGGAGTCTCTGGCATGTTTCTGTTCTTCACCCCAATCAAATGGTATGCCTTTTCTAGTTAATTTGTGGAGAGGCTCTGCCAGTTTTGCAAAGTCTTTGACAAAGACTCTGCATAAACCACAAGTTCCTAGAAATGCTTTTACTGCGGTAACATCTTTGCAATCCCCCCAATCCATGATTGATCTCATCCTGCTTATTTCAGGTCGGCGCCCTTCATAAGTACAGCGATGTCCAACACATACAGAGTTGACTTTTCTTTCCAGAAAAGGTACCACCAGCATACTTGACACACTGTAACACTCTGTTAACATTCTGGAGGTGTTCTCACACGAACTTTCTAATTCTAGAATTTTCATTTATCACTTCATAACCTCCACCAGGTAATTCATATTGAGTCTTTGGACCTTTAATAGGTACATCATCAATATAAGGTCTGGTAACATGAGGAATCTCATCTTGTAAGATATAGGTGACATCATCATGAAATATCAGCACAGAATTAGTCCAGCCCATTGGCAAAGTTACCAATCATAAAGCACCATATGGAGTTTGGAAGGTAGTATAGTCTCTAGAAGTAGGGGATAATGTTCTTTCATCATACCCTACATACAAGTCACATATACCCCCACATGAATAACCAGAAAACTGTTCCGCTAAGTCCTCTGTTGCTGGTGGCAATCCAGAATGAGCTATTGTTACTGCATTTAATGGTTCTAGACTATGAACTATCTGCAAACTTTTCTTGTCTTTCTTGACAACATAAAACCATCTAGATCTGTAAGAAGAATTTGAAGGCTCATATGTACCAGCATCTAGCTTGGTTTTGATGATCCTACACACTTCCTCATAAAGTCCAGGTGGGATAGGTATGTTTTTCAAGACCCAGGGAACATGCTCTTTAACAGCCATTTCTACAGGAGGGAAGAATTCTTTGAAGGTACCCTTCTCAGTGTCATCCCAAGCAAAAGCCTCATTTTGTTCAGCAATTAAATTGTGGACTAGATTCTTTTCTTCTTCCCATAAGAAATCCTTTTCAAAGGTTTGTTTCATCTGTTCCTTTCTTTCTTGAGTGTATCTTCCTTTTGGTTCAAATTTAGGAGGATTGGCATTGAGCACCGGCATATCTTTCAAAGGATCACCAATGATATTCCTTTCAATCCTAAATTTTTCAGGAGATGTTCCCAATACTGGTTTAACTTTCTTGTCGACAGGTTTGTACTTTTTGGACGGAAAACTTGATTCAACTGGAAAAGTTCTAGAAGTGGCTTCCATCTTCCAATGAATGTCCACTTGTAGCCTTTCTCTGCTGATAGAGTTTCCAATTAAACTTCCATCATGTACTACACCATTCTCAACAAGTTTAGACAGTCTAGCATTGTAGGCTTTACTTCCTTCCTCCGGAATTAACTGTCCCTTTTTAGGAGCATATTTTTCCTTCTGAAAAGTACCCGCTTTGACTTGTCTTTTACATTTTCGGACTCTTTGTGATAAGGCTGAAAAAGCTTTATGCTCAAAGTTTCCTTCATTTGATTGATAATGGGTACTCAAGGTACTCAATTCTCTATCAGTATATGCACAATTGTCAAGAGTTGCCAATAGATAACTGTCCATTAACTGTTCTTGATTGAATTCTAGATTTTTACCCGGTGTTTGATATCCGACAACCATTGGTTTACCATCTTTTCCCTCCTCGATGATTAGCACTAACTCTCCTTGGTCAGTGACCAAATCATCAATTAGTGAAAATCCCTTGAAGCTAAGAGTCCCTTCTTGATTCAACTGGACCTTGGAAGACTCAGGGGCTTTTTTAGTCACAAAGTTCAAGTCATTTGTATCAACACCTTTTCTAGAATTACATAATAGTCACCTTCATAGGAGAAAGGTTAGAAGCTTTGCCCTGATTATTGTTTGGATAGGACTTCCAGTGTTGAAGTTCATTAGATTGAATTATTAGTAGAGTCAGGAATCTGTACAGGTAATCAGACAAAGGCTGAGTCTTTGCTGACTGTCATTGGATTTTGGGGCAACTCACTTCAGGCACCCACACTTAGCCTGCATGAATATGCTAAAATGAGTAGGCTAACAAGCCCTAAGACCTTGGTCTGAGACTAAGGGTTGGTCAGACCAGGATGTGCCTTAGTCAGACCAACCAAACTATTTAGTTGGTCAGACCATGTCACACTGTCTTGGTCTGATCAGCATAGTTTAGTTGGCTAGACCAAGTCACCCTGTCTTGGTCATACCAATAGCCAGTTGCATCATTGGTCAGACCAAGTAAACCTTGTTGGTCAGACCAGATCAGACCAATATGAGTCACGGTGTTCATAGTCAGGACCAATTCAAACTTTAGCAGTGGTTGGACCAGTACAGTATATATAAAGACAGAAATAGAAACTAGCTATTCTTGGTTTTTTTCTGGATATGCTTGTCATCATCATCTCCATCCCGATGTCTCTTATTTTCAGATTGCTTCATTTTCCACATCCTATAAAATCCTTCATCCTTGAAAGCAAACTCAGGATGTTCAGCATCAGCAAGTGCCTTTTCAGCCCATGTAAGCTCAGCTATATGTGCTGCATCCCTCTCCTTGGCATCTCACCACACCCTGTATTCCTCTATATTAGCTCCATTTCAGAAACTTGGGCCAATTCCTTCTCTTCCAATGTGAGTGAAACAATGTGCTGGCTTGTAACATGGGATGAGGCTGCAGCTGGTTTAGGGTTCACGATGTTTGGTTCATTAAGGAGGTTGGGAGCACTGTCTGAGTTGTCTGCATTGCAGGGTAGGGGCATTGGGACCTGCTGTTTACCTTTACCTTTCCCTGCCTTCAATTTTGAGTTACCAGTAATGAGTGCCTAGTCTCGAACATAGCACAATACCTTTCTATCAACATTGAGGATGACTCCAAGCTCCCCTTGCTCCTCAAGAGACAGCTTTTGTTCCTCTATGAAACATTGGGAAAGGTAAGGCAAAGAAATAAAATATACTGTCAGTCCAGGCAACAACCCTTACACCAATCTTCTTCAAGTCTTCCTGTCCCTGCGGAATTACATCATCTCGAGGGTCAACCATTTTAGCATCACTATGTTTGCCTTTGAAGTGATCGAAGTCCCTGGCACCATGGAGCCTATGAGATGGACTTTGTATCTGAAGGCTGACCATGGCCATGTACTCCAGGGAAATCTTTTCAATTTGGCCAATTTGGCAACCTCATCAGCATGGTCAGTAGTCACAGCAGTACCCAGATAGTGTTAGAGTAATAGGACATATGAATTAATACCTACACAAATCTCAAAAGAGGTGTATCTCAATGTGCTGGTGTGCAACATCATGCTTGTTGGAAGCCCACTTGCTTTCTAGCTCAAGCTTGTAGTTTGCAGTGTCAGAGTCGTCTGCTCTCTCTCTTTTGACAACACGTCTCTGAACATAAATTCCTTACAACTGTAATAAAAAACCACTCACTCTATCATGCACTCAATACCCTTTATCTGCTGATGCACATTCTTGCTCTTCATTTGCTTTTGAAAGATCAGCAGCCAAGATGGACTTGCAACCATTAAACTGAAGCTTTGGCCAGACAAATCTTCTAATGTAGCCTAGAAAGACAAGATGTGAATACACATCCTCAATATTGGTGGCCTATCTTAGTGTGAAAAAAAAAAAACTGAAACTCGCAACAAAAAACACTTACCAGGTTGGAAATTTTCTTAGTAACTGCTTTCGTTAGATGGAGAATGTTGTGAGCAACTTTGGCAATTAATTTCTTTTCTGATCTCATATTTACAGGTTTGCGGAGTATGTCTTTATATTTTAATTGCTCATAGATTTTCACTGACATTGTGCACAGTATCATCTTCAATTGTACACTCTCAATAGTTAAAATCATCACCATAGCAGAAAGAATTTGGAGTGTGTGGCACAATGGCTCCTATAAAAATGGCATCAATACACTACAAGAAAGAAAATCACATCCAAACAGCTTTAGAAAAGTGGAGTAGAGGAAGGTGTCCTTCGTGAGCAATGGAAAGCTCAAATTGAGGCTCAAACACACCCTCTACTTTATAAGACACTCAGCTGACAAAAATGTTTATTGATAGTTCGTCTTCAGGTCAGTCTAACAAAAAGGGAGAGACAGCAATCAAGAAAGTGCTGGCATTGTACAAGCAGAAGGACATTCTCCAGAAATGTATAGCTGTGACAGAGGAAGAGATGACATGGTGGATGATGATGGACTCATTGAAGACAAGTTGGAGAGTAATTGGAAAATAAACATTGAGAGCCAGTTTTCAACTGGCAAGGCCTGCTATCTCACAAACACCTTTGTTTCTAGTAATACTGAGCAGGCAAAGAAAAGCTGTCAGATGGATTTAAGGACGTGGATGCAATAGCAGACAGTTGTACACTTGTTAATTTCTGATTATCAGTCAAGTTGTCAACAAGACAGTAAACAAATGCAGCTGACATGTCACCAGTGCTAGCATATGGCATGCACAATTGGACACAGATGATATCAGAACACAATCTGGAGGGCAGACTGACTTGAAACTAATATTAGGTTCAGATTGATGAAGACAATCACCCATCGTAAGTGTTGCAAGATTAGATGCTGTTTTTCAGCAAACAGACATCCCTCCCAAGGAATGACACCATGCATCAAAGAGAAGGCAGGATCCAATCTGGTGACCAGGGGTGGAGGGGAGAGGGGGGTCCAGTCTTGCCAAAACAAGGTTACATACTTGCCATCCAAATAGCTCCTGGAAAGGTCCAGAGCATCACAAATCAGTATATTACAGTTGAGAAACACCATGGAACTACCACTCCATTGATAAACAAATTCTAAGCTAAAGTCCTGTAAACAACAGCATGTCAGGACAGCATGTTCTGACTGTCAAGCACTTACTCATAATGCCACATGTGATGGAATCTGCAACTGAATATGGAACAGCATCCATGATAAAAAAAGCGCAAGTAGTTTAGTCAATATATCTAATGCATGTGCTGAGAAATTACCATATAGGGTAGGAGGGGGGGAGGGGGGTCCCACCCAATGCTGAGATTGGCAGATGTACCTACAGTATAGTTTTTGGATCCCACATTCCCCTTGCCATGCAGCAATCTAATCATCAACCAGGACAGAGAGGATGAGGAACACAGATGGAGAAGAGCCAAGAACAAGAAGCCATCTGTATACAGGGAGTGTACATGAGAAGGAGAATTAGCATCAGAATCAGCAGGAAATGGACAGGAGCTGTCAACCACAAAGCCAACAGGCCTACCATCAAACAAGATTTCAGGGTTTGCAGAAGAGGACGTGAGGATAAGAAACAAGAATGGAAGACAATCGACCCATTTGAAAAAGGAAAGGGTAGCATGGATGGAGTGAAGCAAGAGAAAAACAGCAAAAACAGCTAGTGGAGTAAACAAAATAAGGACCAGAGTGAATAAAAAAAACAACAGAGCATTTCACCCAAAAATCTCCAGCCAAACCTTAAAATAGGGCTCAATATAGCCCTCTACCTAAAGGTAGCAGGAAAAAAAATTGAGTGAGATCAAAAAAAGGATTTTTGAAGCTGAAGGCAATCTGGGAGCATTAGGCAAGAAGACACTGCAAGCTTACCTAAAGAGTTCATATATAAAAAAGAGGATGAATGCATCAGCCATCAAGATCTGAATTTGGCATAAATTATGGCAATGAAAGTTTGAGTTTTAACCAGTTTGAGTGAGCTGCCTGGTGCCAAAGGAACGGTAAAGTGGTTTTGTTTGGATGCTTCTGAAGCTAATCTTGTTTTGTTTTAGAATCAAAGTCACATGCACATGTGGAATTGAGAACCCACTGGCAAAAGCATACAACAGACTATGTTCTGATCTGGCTGAATTGATTCATGAGGGCAAGGCTCCCAATGCAGCCATTCCTCCCAGGGCCATTGACATGGATTGGTTGTTTAATCTTGATGTGGACAATGAGATATTAGGTTGGAAGAAATGGATTCTGCAACCACCCACACTGGATGGCTGATGATGCAGTCCAGGATGGGATTAAAGCATTTCTGGAGGTTGATAGGTGTAAGGAAGAGGAAGAGTGCTTGGTCCATGAGTGTCAGGCATTACAGATATGGTTTTCTGAGAAATAGACAGTTATCAACAAGGCTATCCAGATTACAGATATATTTGTCTTTAATCAATCCTATGATACTAATCTTTTTTTCAGACAATAAAGGAGTGAAGTGTGCTCTTGAAATGCAGAAGCAATATCTCTTGAACCTGTTTGCTGGATGGGAAAAGAGTTTACAAGGTCTTGACAGTAGGGAAGAGGATTTGCCAGAATGGGACCCTTCTAATGATGAACTGGCTGATGTGAAATATATAGCGCTTTCAGCATGTGTTGTTAGAGGTGATACCAAGAACGTGGAAGATGTAGATAATGATGTAGATAATGACTTAGGTTTTGAAGAAGAGGAAGATGTCAGTCTGGCTGATGCATTGGATGCAGTTGATTTGGCAGATAATTCAAGGGGTGACAACTTCAACAATGATGATGACGTATTTAGTGACTTGCATATTGAATAGAAGATGAATATCTCTGTGTAGTTTGAATATGCCATTTCAATCAATTCAACTTAAAAGATGTAAATAAAGAAAATCAAACTGAACAACCATATATAAGAAAGCTTAGTCTCACTAGCTGATTAGCATTGGGTTAAGATTTTCCTAAAGTCTGAACAAGTCATGGTACAGGGGTTGGTCTTATCAACTGATTATGTTAAAAACCACCAAGTACAATACATTGTCATGGTCTGACTGAGGAAACAACAGTATGTGGTCTGACCAAGTACAACATATAACCATGGTCTGACCAAGAAAACAATGGTATATGGTCAGACCAAGTACAGCATAGAGCCATGGTCTGACCAAGAGCAACATATAGCCATGGTCTGACCAAGACCCAATGCAGATACCCTATGGTCTGACCAAGAAAACAATGGTATATGGTCTGACCAAGTACAGCATAGAGTCATGGTCTGACTTACATATGGTCTGACCAAGCCTAACATATAGCTCTGGTCTGACCAAATACCTATGTGGGTATGCCTATGGTCTGACCAAGGCACACAGCCTGGTCTAACCAACCCTTGGTCTCAGACCAAACAATCAGGGCATCTTAGCCTATTCATATGGGAGGATTGTAGCTTAGTAGGGGTATATAGGGTATGACTGACCTGACAGATTATTGGTGGAGATTCATCTAACTCTGGTCAGTTCTAGATACTGATACACCCACTGTGATTGATTGTTTTCACAAATCTCACCCATTCTATTTACTCCAACACGCTGCAATTGATTGTTTTCTAACAATCTCACTCACCCTTTTACACCAACACCCACATTTCCACTCACCAACCAGTCTTATCTTTGTAGGACCCAGGATTTTGGTAATAAACTCACAGCATTCAGATTCACACTGCACCCACACACACTTATTGGAGCCAACCACAACAACCACATTTTCTAATTTAGCTTGACAGGCTCTGGAACTTCTAGCCAGGACCTTTACAAGATACCTGTTTTCTACTGGATCTGCTAGATCATTGTCTGAGTCTTACCAAGGCAGTGGTATATTGTGCTTGATGGGTCATTGCTAGCCAAGGATATCCAGCTGCTCCACATTCAACTATATCCAGCCACCCATCAACTGCATTCTCGTTTGACTGTCTTGATGATCTCCATCTGCTACAGCATTGAAATATGTCACAAAGTTTTGACACATGACATCTCCACGCTCTGTTATGTCCCGTGCAGAACGACACTGTCGCGAACACTATTCGGTGACGCGCTTCCGTAGCC
>QLOY01009128.1:0-21539 GCA_003313965.1 Megacollybia marginata
GCAGGTTTTCTCACAGATACACCTGCAGGTACCTGTGAGTTATCTGCACCTGTGGTTATCCTTAAGCTGCCGTGAGCAAAAGAATGTGGCAGCTAAAATTTTGGGCAATTTTGGATCACCAAGCCGGTCAAAGTCTTTGGCAATTGTATAGGCAATGGTTGACTTTCCAGTACCAGCCATTCCACTCAGCCAGTAGACACATGGGCTCCCAGGGGAAGTATCTAATGCCCAGTTACAAATGCCCTCAAGGATCGAGACACGAGTGCCTGGTGTACATTCTGAACAGGACAAGTTCTCTGTCCAGGTGTTGTACATGGCATTATCAGAGTGTGGCCAGGCATTTAATTGCATTTCCTGCAATGATGGTGAGTCCATCAATTTTCATTCCATGTGAAATGTCCATACCTTCAGATTGTCCTTGATGCTGTCTGTGTTCTCCTCAATCCTCAACATAACATTCATCTGTGAAATGATGGCTCCATGTTGTTGAATTGATGAGTCAGTACTTACCTGAAAAGTCTTCAATGACTTGTCAATTCGTTGGAGGGCATCTTTCAAACTTCTAGCATCCTGCTCATTTTCAAGTATCTGTTTCCATGTCGCTTTGGCAGACAGCTTATGGAGCTGAAGAACTTCTTTGATAAGTGTTCTGGGAAGAATGAGGTCAGATGAACAATTTGTAACAAGACACCTACTGAACAAAATTGTCAATTCGCACACTTGCATCATTGGACTTTGCCTTCTTGTATGCTTCACTAACATCTGTGATATGCTTCATAAGAGTGTCTATCAAGTCCTTTGTAGTACCCTTGTTGTCAGCGACAGCCTGGGGATAATACAGCTGTGCTCAAGCTCTAAGAAATTGACATACCTGTTCAAGATCTATTAAAATGTTGACCACAGCTACAGGAGTTTTAAAAGGAGTGCCATCCAGAAACGACCGATCTTCTTTGATGAAAGCATCAAGCCATGCCATGCCAGGTTTTTTTTTGTCTTCAGGTCACCTTAACATTGGTGAGATTACATCAATCTCATCAAAGTAAGGGCTAGACACACCGTCAGTTTTCGTTATCATGCCACCTGAGATAGCAGATGAATTGGCGACTGGATTTGGTAATGATCAATTTCATCAAAGATAAGGGTGAGACACACTGTCACTTTTGAATATAGCGTCACCCGAAGGAGCGGATGAATCGGTGACTGGAACTGATGTTGATGGATGGGGACCACTTGCATTATCTTTCCCCAGTCAACACTTGTCAGTCTCAGCGAAAAGGAAGACACACGAATTGGATTTGCACCAACAGAAGGCAGAGATAGATCCAAATTGACTGTTGCATCTGGCAGAGGTATCGATACGGTAAGACTATTCTTGTTACCTTTCCCTGAGTCAGTTTTGATTAACCTCCACAAAAAAACAAGACATACTCGCTGGATTTGCACCGAGCGGGAGTGGAGATAGATTGGCTATTGCATCCGGCTGGGTGGTAGCTCTGGAAGGTGACCGAGAGCTCAAACACTTGAAGAATTTGTTAATTGGTTGCAGTTTGCTTGTCTTGGGCATTGTAATACGAGAGAAAAAGACAAGGTGAGCGCAGGAAGAGAAGAACAATAGTTACGTCTGCATGGTGATCAGTCAGAATGCCACACGTGTGATCGGGTTTAGAATGACAGCTCGCACAAGTCCATCTTCATTTCATGCAGTACGCGTACTTATTATAGACGGATTGTACCATAATCTTATTGTTATATGTCATCCACCATAATGAGTGGTATTCGCAAGTTGTAGTTTTAAATGTCATGGGGAGCTCCATCAGCACATGTTGCGCCAAGTCAATAGCAACATAGCAACATACCTCACGTCTCCATCATGATGATCTTTTCTCGACATGTGTCCCATGCGGAAACTATGCGGAAGCCTTGACCCTCCGAGTCTCTCATGTTTCGGGTTCCGATGCGAAGGAGGATGATCACAAGATGATCGTCGCCTTTTTCCGCACTCTCATCGATCTCTTGTTGGTAGAGGGTAATCGGGAACAGATTCCAAGATAAAACCAACTTGCTTCTATGAATGCCATTAAACCCGTGTCTTCTCTGGAACGTCAAGTTCAACACTCAATGACAAAAGCTCCCGAAGGTGCTAACTTGGGTTACCCAAATTGCTTAACATAATTATGTCTTGATTATGTCTCGTGTTAAAGTACAAATGCACGGTTCAGTATTATATCCTATCTCAGAGCTTGTGTTTGCAGCAATTATTATACAGTGTCAGACAATGGGATTGATGCTACGTACCTCTCAAGTTCGACGGTGGCATTATTTTTAGCAGACCTCCGGAAAAGGCCGTTCCCAAAATGGAAGAACTAAGCCTAGTATGATACAGCGGGTTCTGCTGCTCCGTTCAGTCCACCCACTATAGGTCTCTGACTGGACACGAACACAGCACGACTGAAGTCCCTCACCCATATAATTATCAAGTAAGTACTTGTACCGCTTGACCTTTAGAAGCAAACGGGGGTAATTCCATCTGTCAATCAAAGCTGTGAAGTTTACCCGTTTCTACTCAGATGATCTGTGGGACAACCCCCACAATGGATGTTTAAACCCTCGTTAGAATGCCCAACCACAAATTCTCATTTCTCGAAATGCACCACGTCAACTCGAGCTCGATCTCGAAGACGCACCCTCCGGAATTGAGAAGGGGCTCAAGGTCTTTGGAAGAAGGAAACGATTCAACTTTCGAGCAGAAGATGGGAGGAACGTTTATGGCGGTTTCTTAAGAGGAGATGAGGGAGTTGGTGATGTGGTTAGTTGAAGGTTAATACATGATCCGAGTCGACATCAGTCTGCACAATCTATTTATATACGACGTACATCACAATCGCTCATTGACATTGACGTCCATCAAGATCTCCTCACCGACCTCTCCTCCTTCCTCGTCTCAACAAACACCTCCAATGGAACAGTCGTAGGAATAACCTACTCCCAAGTACAATTCCGTTCGTTACTCTTGAATACTGAGAAAACCAACGCACGCACCTCATCTCTAGTCCTAGTCTGAACATCCCACAACGGAAATCCAACTTCATTAATCGTGAACGACCCCGGTGTCCCACTGGGGAATGAGATTCTCGAACCAACGTTACTTCGTAAGGGGACGTCGATTCCGGTTGGGAGGAATAGACGGGGGAGGGGTGAGTGACTTTGGAAGTAGAAACGGGCGTTCATCCTAGGGAGTTCGAGTAAGAACTGGGTAGAACCAGGGAGGGGGTGGGATGTACATCGCCAGGAAACAATTCGTGCAAACTATGCGCCGAGGGGGTGAGTTAGGAAAGTGAGGCAGTTGATTATGTACCTTGTGGTAAGACAACGACGATAACGAAGAACAAAGGACTTGTCGAGTTGAGAATAAACTGATACATTCGTGAGCTTGCTATCAACGGTTCACCAGAGAGGATCGTACAGAGATCAGTAATATCAGATCAAACACTCTTCAAAATCTCGAATCAGGTCTTGGAAAGAAAAGTGGAAGAGGGGGGCTTACGCAGCGACGAAACCGGTATTGAAGATGTATGCACAGAACATCACCATGCTTGAATCCGTCCTGAGAGGAATAAATAAATCCCCTTGAGCGAGTACTGTATAGGAATGGGTGGGTGGCTCACCAAGTCAAATTAGTCTTACTCCCAATCAAGGAATAGATCAACGCAACGACGATGAAGACGTCGTTGAATACGAGAAGGGTGACTGCTACGTAGGCTCCCCACTGTTGGTACGATTCAGCATACGTTCGAATCTGTCGAGTGAGAGGATACCCGGAGATTTAGATCTGAAAGTGCGGGGAGCATATTGATGACGTATCTGTGGGGTGGATGTTGAAATCGAGAACTGGTAGAATAAGAGTGACAAACGTTTCGTATCCAGAGACTGAAGACGGAATATGAGGATTAGTATTTGGGAGTATGAAGAGATTGAATGGGACGAACGTAAGCCGAAGGCTATCAGCTTTGTCAATCAACCAAGAAAGTAATAGAGGAAAGAATGCGTACCGAGTTCTAGAGCTATCAGCATAATCTTCGAAAATCAGTCATGATCTCCGGAAGCGAGAAAGAACTCACCAAACAGATTGCTATAATTGGTTTTTGACGGCGGATTGTAGCCACTAAGTAAACGAGGTAGGCAAAAAATCGGAAACATGAGGGAGAGAATGGCGTACATTTCCAAACTCGCACAACATAAAGTCTATGAAAGGCCGTACTTAGCTCTCGATCTAGAGGAGAGAAGATACGTACATTTTCGTTAAGCCGGAGATAATCGTAAGAAGGAATACTTGGATCTACACGGAATTCACTGGCATCGAAAACGACAAGGTAGGAGCGGGAATACAAACCCGAAACGGCCAAGCAAGGACAACAGCCTCTGAATTAGCTTGTTTAATAGCGCAATACCAAACGGATTGAGCGTGGCAAGTTATTTGGAAGATGTCTATCAGCCAAAGCAAACCGACCTATCGGAAAACGTTTCGATCAGATCGTCAAAAACACACCCGGTAGATATCTCACAAAGATCTTATGACTCGTGGGATCTCTCCGATTAAACAAGAGGAATAAGAAAGTTTGCAGAGTTGCCAGTCCAGCGAGACTGCACGATTTTAGTTTTGTTAAGGAAAAAAAAAGATTTTTAACGTACAAAGCACCCAACGAAAGTCCAATCAACATCCCACTAAACGCTCCTTCATATGGTCCGGGTGAAGAATCCATGCCTGTGCTCAGTGAAACGGGTGGTTATCGACAGGGCATGAAAGAAAAAGACAATTTGATCACTCCCTTAGCGCCTTCTTTTATTTATCGGCGCTTCTCGGGTCCGACCGAAATGATGGGATCAAATGATGTCGTGCTTATTTTGTGCTTCTTTCTCCAGTGGGGTTGAACGTCGTTGTTGGTGCCAGTGGGTGGTCTTGGGTGGTCTTGGGTGGTGTGCTGGTGTTCATGCGAGTATGGATCCTATGCAGTGCAATTGCATGAACTCCTACCACCCATACTTGCCGCAGTGCACAACAAGGTACGCGGTAACTATCCTATGCGCCCTGCCAACGCCCTGCAATTCCCGCGGATCTCCATGGAAATGTTCGCAAACTAGGAAAGATGACTACGAAGCTGGTGAGTGAATGACGGACAGCTGACGATGCCGTTGGACCTGTGACTCTGTGAGGCCTGTGAGGTCCCACAGTCAACTCCCTTGATCCCAGCGTTTCTGCGAGTACAGCTGCATTTGAAACAGCCGCAGATCGTTGTGTCCTATTAGTAAGTATGTCGTCGCATTCGCAGAACAGGGCAAATATGTCCAAACACAGACTGTTCTTCCGCTTGATCGATGCAGCGTCAAAGAGTTGGGCCTACGTCTGATCTCTCTAATTATGAGAAACAGACTACTTATCATATCGATGGTAGTTCGCATAGAGTACGTCTCTTCAGTTTGAAACATGTATCTCTGCTTAATCCTCCGAGTCAATTTGTTATACTGAGTCTGGACCAGCAGCTTTCAACAGAGTTATTTCAGCTTCTGTATGTTCTTCAATGAAGAGCTGTGAGTGAAATTTCAAGTTAAGGCGTTTGTATTGAGCCTGATGTAGATGCTTGGTATTCTAGCAGGTCTAGCAGGTGCAAATTATGAGAGTTGCATTTTTGGCAATGTTTTGACACAGAGTAGGTAATTGATCAATCTATTGACGATACAAGGGAAAGTGTGCATGGAGAGAACCATGGAAGGGCTCACTAAGTTGAAATAGTCTCACTTTCAGTTAATGAATAGATCAATGCAACAGCAATGAGAATGATGTTTATTACACTGCTGTTAAGATTTATCCTTGGGTGGGATATACAGATGATGCAACTACATGTTAGAATTAATAAGCTGGTAGATGAGCAGTGGAAGTTCTTTTATAGAAATTCCACTTTTGATTGCCACCAAATTCCTGCAGGTTGAGGCTGAGTTGAGCTGCAACATTTCAGCACCCTGTTGCAATCTTTGGTGCTATTCCTCCAATAGTTTTATTCCATTACCTTACATTACCAAATATGATCCATTATTTTCTCTGTTGCAACTGAACTGTCATCCTGTCAACCTTGCACACCATGCCAAGCAGATGTCATTGCCCCAAGCCCACTACTTACATCCAGCTGTGTCTGCAGACCGGTGCATTTTGCAGTAGATCACACCCCATTCTTACCTTGCTCAATCCACTCTAGTAGACGCAGAGATTCCATTCGAGCTGCTGAAAAAGTTACTTTCAAAACTTCTGCTCTTGGTCACACATGACTCACGGATTTCTTATGGAGCTGGTCTTCTCCGCTTTAACCAATTATGTGACCGCTTCCAGATCCCTGAGACTAAGCGCATGCCAGCATCTTATGTTCTCCTATCCTCCTTCATTGCAGACCATAGCGGGCTCGCATCTGGGGCTACCATTCGGAACTGGTTGAATGGTCTCTGATTGTGGCACATCATTAATGGTGCTGAAGGCATGGAAAGCATTCCCATGTTGATTAAGACAGCTGAAAAAGAAGGTTTTGTCTTTCAGCGGCCACCTCACAATCCAATCATACTTGACTATTTGCGTGCATTATGAAATCATTTGGATCTGTCAAAACCTCTGCATGCAGCCATTTGGGCTAGCGCAGTCATTGCTTTTTGGGCTTGCTGTTGATTGGGGGAATTGTTCCCACATTCATATTCACACTTCAGTCCTGCAACTGACACAAGTTGAGCATGTCGCTTCTCCTGATACTCTGTCATTGGCAGACAGGTGATATCTTTCCACATCAGTTCCACCAAAACTACAGGCATCCGTGGTTTTGAGTGCGTTGTCACTGCTAGAGATGAATTTTGTCCTGTTTGGGCCTTCAAGAATCACTTGAATGTTAACGTGCTCTCATCATATGATTTGCATTCACACATTCCACTATTTGCCTATTGAGATGATGGCAAATGGATTCATCTCATCAAAGCTAATTTCCTTGCAATAACATTGGAAATATTTATTGGTGCTGGGCTAGAGTCAGTCCACGGGCACAGCTATTGTATTGGAGGAACACTTCACCTGCTTCTCGATGGAGTTCCACCCGAAGTGATCATGAAAATTGGGGGTTGGACCTCTTTATGCTTCCTCATTTACTGGCATCACTTGGAACAAGTCATTCCTTTAGCAATTACTCGAAGTTGGGACTCCAAAGTCAAGGAGTTTGCTTGTAAATTCAAACTGGCAAATGATGTATGCTAAACTAATCACTCACTTGCATCACTCTTGTTGGAGGTTGTAGTCCACGTGAATTATCACTTCTACATTGCCTGACAGCGAGCCTGCAGCTCTTGGAGCTCTGCTCAGGGTGGTAGCATCAGACTCACTCTGAAGCTAATTTGATTCAATCTCGGAGTCTTGCCATCCAACATCTGAACTTGATCTGACTCAAGTTCATTAGCAACACCATTTATTCACAATATTTCGACTAGAAGGAGTCTAACAAATACCTTATAACTCTCCTCAAGCATTATAAGCCTTAACAGGCCACACAACCCATGTAAAAGGCTCACAACCAGGCTTACAAGCTTTGCCAGACCTGATAGGAGCTTATAAGTCTTTTCCAGGCTTTATCATGCTGATAATGCCTTATATGTCTAGCTGTAAGGACACCTTACTAAGTAATCAGAAGGATTGGGCAGACTTATATAGCCTAGTGTTACTTTTTAGCAAAAAACTAAGTGCAAGGGGGTCAAGGGGTGTCAGAATTGCAAAATTGCACACAGGGTAACAGTAAAAATCTCAGAGGGTCCCCTCTAAAAAAAAGGAAATTTCCAAGCACATGACCATCCAAAATTAGACTTTTGTCTTACAACTCACTTGAAGCTCACTTAAATTTATTAGAACAATGATCAGATAACTTATAATCATCTATATAATGGCTTTTCAGGCTTCCAAAGAGAATTGGATGCATGTCATGATGTGACAACATGTGAAGTCAGAGTCTCATATCAATGCCCCAAGAGCAGCCTGCAGTGTGATAAAGCCCTTGACTCATGTTGAATCTTGTGTTTTTAGTGCAATTTGGCCTCTCAAAACATGACCTTTTCCAAAATTCTTTTCAGCTGGGCCTAGGACCCTGTGTGTCAGGCTGCATTTCCAACACCCCCTTGAAGGGGTGTCACAAAAAAATTGCCACATTTTTATTCAACGGCTCTGGAGGTGGACTGACCAACTGACACATGACTTTTTCCCATAAAAAAAAACATTGTCAGATGTCTGCCATGTGACTTGAACATGAAAGGTGGACAATGTCCAGGCCATTGAAATAGTATTTTGCTAAAGTTCCATTTGGGTCCTATACTTCCAAGGATTATGTGCCCATCACATGGCTGTAGTCTGAAGGCTACCTACTGATTGAAACACCTCCAACTTACTGTACCATTTTGAGCAGTTTGGCAGCCACTGTGACCTGTGACACACTTCCGAACTGGAGTGCCCGGCAGATGGGCTTGTGACCTGTGACCTGCCAAAAATTTTGGCAGATTGATAGAATTACAGCATAGATATACCACTATAAGTAGAGTATACAAGCAGCATGGATGTCGACCATTGAGATACTTAGCAGTAGCTTTTTGGTCATGTGGGAAGCCGCTATATTAAGTGGGGAACTGAAATGCAAGTCACGGTGTGTCAAACCAAAATAGATTGATCACGCAGACGGCCTAGAAAGCAATAGAGACACAAAATCACATCTATTAAATTGTTTTCTGCTCAAAAGGAAGATATATATAGGTGTGACCACCTATCTGAACCATCCGGCGGAACCCTATGTGACCTGTAACCACCATGAAATTTCGGCAAACTATTTTGAGTGTGTCATAGCCATATCTATCCTATCCTATCCTATCCTAATGCTTAGGTCTACTGGATCCCATCCAGGAAGGAAAGAGAACTCCAGTAAGACTTATGTTGGTGAGCCCTTATAAGTGAAGGGAATTGTTGGATTAAATAAGCAGATAATCAAACAATTGAACAATACAACAAACATCAGACAACATAACAAGCATTGAACAATGCAACAAGGAAACAATGAATAGAACATTGTCATATGATGTTGTTTATCATTTCCTATTTATGAAGTTAAGGCCGACTCAACCGGTTGCCTTTTTAGAAAAGTCACGTGGGCGCTATTTTTGACAACGCCAAGTGGCCCGATGTCTGACTTCATCTCCAAGTGCCATGCCACACAGAATTCACATGAATCAAACTTCAATTTATGTTCAATGGCATAGATAGATACTGCAGCTCAAAAGTAAGAAAGAGTTCAGATTTATAGTGTCTACAACAATGATCTGACTTAGAAACTTTGACAATATTGTGAGCAGTGATCAAAAACAAGTTAGCCATTGACTACTATCTGAACCATGCCTGGTCCTATCAATAAACCACAAAAAAGAAGACCCACCAAGCCACAAAACATATGGCAACATGTATCTCCTGAGGAGGCAGCTGGCAAGGGCAAACATGATGGCCTCTCTTCACGACGTGTTGCAGCAGACATTTATGTTGAACACCTTGTTCTCAATGCCACACAGAAGTCTGAAATCGATCTATTGTATCAGAATAACAAAATAGAGGATCATCTTTTACTACTGATGCCCCTAGTCAAGATGACGCAGCAATATTACTCGGGATTCATGGTCTACACATTGGTCGCTCAGAGGACTTGAGTACCAGATGGGCAATGCAATGGAGTCGAGATTCAGGGTCAAAGAAAAAGGAGGCAACATGAAGAGCCTTGTATCAGTGGTAAGCCAATAGAAACACATTGAAAAGAGGCTTACAAGGATAAAGTTGTGCAGGCTATGATGAAACAATAGCTGGATCAAAAAAGAGACATAATCCTTTACCTTTCACTGCATGCACCGCTCATGCAGAGATTACATATGAAATCCGTTCTCAAAAACTTCTGCAGATTCGTGATCATTTCGAGCATAATGATGCCTGCAGGCATGCACTTTTCGAAAGGTTTCCTGCCATTCCTCTCCACCCTGAGGTTTTTTGTGTCACACTCAATCAACTAAAAGCTGGTTGTGGACTTACCAACATCCAAGAGAAAAATTGAGAACTATTGAAGGCTCGTGCATACAGCAGTCTCTCCTCAAGCCCCAGGAACGAACGAAATTACTGTTGGCTGCTAAGAGCCAGGGATATGCAATCACTCTATCATCAATTCAATCGCATGTGAGGAATTAAAACTTCTGAGCCTGCTCACCTCAATATACATGAGTGGTTAGATCCCACTTCTACTGAATATAACAAGACACTTGCTGATGCTATCTTCCATTACACCACTCAAGGCAGTAAAGGAGATCGTTTTGAGGCATGTGTTGCCACTGACAAAATGAAGGCCAGATCATGGAAATATGCTGTCGACTCACAGATCATTCTTGACGGAACGTTTGGTGTCTGCAACAGCAAAATCCTACTTTTCATTATCATGGGTATCGATGAAAACAGACATGGTGTGCCCCTTGCCTTTCTTTTTTTTCAGCACCTTCAGAGAACCGACATACTGCAGCCGGATACAATACCAAAACACTTATGAAGCTTCTTGAAAAGTGGGAGCTCTCACTGGGCACTTGTGATTCAGTGTCAAAGTCGCCATCACTGACACTGACCTGAAGGAGCGTGGCACTCTTCTGGTTGTGTTCCCAGGTATATGGCTCCTGATATGCAAGTTCCATTTACGACAGTCATGGAGAAATCAATGGAACAAAGCATTAAAGGGAAACTCACCAACTCATGCTTTGCTCAAAAAGCATATCCAGCTTTTAGAAGGCCAGCTTGTGGCTACAACTACCATAATGGAGGCAAAATTGTTGATTGCAAAAGAAAAGGTCGCTATAGAAGAGATGACAAAGGAAGATCCACAAAATGCATCAACATATAATGCTGCTCACACTCACCTGCTGGATTACCTGCTTGGCTATTGGACAACACCTGCTTTATGGAGCAGCTGGTCTGATTTTGGGTGAAATGTTGCAGCCACACTGTTCAAATGTCCGTTCGAGGGCACACTCCCTACTACAAATCACCTCAAGTCATTCAATGGTGTGCTAAAGCGAAAATACCTTTGTCATTTACAAAATGGGGGTCGTCAGCTCCGGCTTGATGTTCTTCTAATGCTACTCATCACAAAAATCCTCCCTGCAATTTTTTCTCAACATCAGATGGCCACAGAAGACAAGAAGAGATGGGAGGACATCATGAAATCATTGCCAGGAGGACAAAAACTTCTTTCCCAACAAGGTCAATCTGCAGTGCAGTTCAAGCCTGTTGCATACCTTACACCTGATGAGAATCGTGATTTGGCTGCAGTAGACTTGGCAAATCATAATCAGATTGGTGCACCTACTCTAGCCAATGACTCAACTTACCTCAGTTTCGAGTGTTATTCATCTCTTGCAACAGAAGGAGAGATTGCGCCAATCCATTACCTTGTTTCTCTCTGGTTTGATGGCCGAGGGTCATGCACTTGCCCAGATTGGACAACCAGAGGTGGAGCATGCAAACATATGCATGCTGCCATACTCAAAGTCAACAATTTGCGAGGACAGGGTGTAAACATACCTTCTATTCCCTTGCCTGAAACTCTACATGCAGCCCAAATTCTTGACACTCAACTTGATCACACTACTGTTGCTACCACACTTAGTTTCCAATCAAAGCAGCTGGATATGACTCTAAACCCGAATCCAATCCAAGCTGCAGCCTTATCCATTGATGAAACCTTACATCATGTTTTCTTGCCTGAAACAGAGATGCACGCTACCCAGGAAGAGGAGGACGCTGGAAGTGATACCCCCAGTAATGGTCTGGACGAATCAGATGGGCACAATCTTGACTTTGACATTGGGGAATTTGATGTGATGGCTGGTGCTCAAACTGCTGTAAGTGACCAGGCAGTAGCATGCACCTTCTTTGATTTTGAGTGAGCCCTTCCAAAACTTGCTGAATGGACAACTTACCTCCAATCTGCTAAGTTCCTGACACGAGCTGAGGACCAGGAATGTGCCATGCGTTTTGATGTGCAAATAATAAATGTGCTCTCTCGTGAGTTCAAATGTTTGCTATTAGCAAGTGAACCAGTTGCAACACCTGAACAGAAGTAAGTCAGTAAATTGCCTTTAGATTAACTAATTAGCACTCAATAACAGAAACATCTCAAACCTACAACCATTCACCTCCACAAGTCGAGTCGAGTCAAATGGACACAGTGATGGAAAACAAGAAGTGTGACAGGCAGCAGATTCTGCCGCCATCACCTGAGAAGAAGTTGAAGAGACAGAGATCTTATGGTGGGCACTAATTGACTGTATTTGTACTATAACTTCTGGTTAAACCTTTGAAACTTACACGGCGAAGGAACAACTGGAGAATTGAGTCAGACATCGGGCCACTCGGCGTTGTCAAAAATAGCACCCATGTGACTTTTCTCAAAAAGGCAACTGGTTGAGTCAGCCTTAACTTCCCTATTTATTCACCAGCCTGGCCAAGTCTGATTCTCCAAGTCCTACATCAACCAACTGGCCATCAGTTGAGTAACCTATTGTAAGTTACATTACAGTGGGTCAAAAAATTGTCCACATGTTATGCAGTTTGAGGAAGATTGGCAAATTGTGAGCTAAATATACATTGAAGCAAAAAGTGGTGTATGGTGGCAAAAGAGTGTTTCATGTGACCTTTATGATGAACCTTATTTGGTCTTGTTTGGATCACAAATGGTGAAGATATGGGCTATTCAATCTGGTGTCTCATGTGGACAATTTTTTGAGTCTATGCTCTGACAACATTGATCTTGCAATTAATGATGTCACCTGCTCCACTATTGGTTGGTATGTCACAGAAACATCATAATGATGTCACAGCTCCAACATAACATATATAACACAGGTCTGGAATGTTTGATATCTGTAATAAACTCATGAAACCTCTTACCTCTACTCAAAAGGATGATGGTCCTCTCTCTTTTCAAAACCAGCACTTCCAATAGAAGAATTGCTGCTCAGACAGAAGTATCCAAGTCCAAGGTTGCTGTTTTAGCTAAGGAAGCATACCCAGACAAGAAAAATCTGCCTGCAGGACATTCTAAAAAGCTTTCCTCTGTGGATGAATATGCTATCATCAAGCAAATCAGTATGCTCTGCCTGAGATTGTCCTTCAAAATGGCCATATACTGTGAGCCATTTATCCTTCCCTCAACCTCCACCAGATTTCCCACACTATTCCATCCCATACATCCCCATACCATGATATTACCTCCTTCAAACTTAACAGGTTCTTGACTGCCTCTTTCTCCAACTGATTATCCCTTTCTGCCCCACACATACTGCTGTCCATCTGACCCAAACCTGTTGATTTTGGTCTCATCTGACCACAACACCTTCCTCCAGCCCTCTATAGTCCATTCCTTATACTCCTGAGCAAAAGCTAAACAAGCCTGGTAGTCAGCTTAGGCTTTTTCTGCTTTTTTCTTGATGCTACAAAGACTTTGTGAAGGGTATTTCTAATGGTTTGGGGACCAACAGGCTGGGAAAGGGTGGTATTAATATTTCTAGCAACCTGGGCAGCATTTTCGGCTTTTCCAGTAGTGATTTGCTTGATGATAGCATGTTCATCTACAGAAGAAAGCTTTTTAGGACGTCTTGCAGACAGATTCTCCTTGTCTGGGTATGCTTCCTTAGCTAAAACAGCAACCTTAGACTTAGATACTCCTGTCTGAGTAGCAATTTCTCTGTAGGAAGTGCTGGTTTTGAGAAGAGAGAGGACATCATCCTTTTGAGTAGAGGTAAGAGGTTTCATGAGTTTATTACAGATATCAAACATTCCAGACCTGTGTTATATATGTTATGTTGGAGCTGTGACATCATTATAATGTTTCTATGACATACCAACCAATATTGGAGTAGGTGACATCATTAATTGCAAGATCAATGTTGTCAGAGCATAGACTCAAAAAATTGTCCACATGAGACACCAGATTGAATAGCCCATATCTTCACCATTTGTGATCCAAACAAGACCAAATAAGGCTCATCATAAAGGTCACATGAAACACTCTTTTGCCACCATACACCACTTTTTGCTTCAATGTATATTTAGCTCACAAATTGCCAATCTTCCTCAAACTGCATAACATGTGGACAATTTTTTGACCCACTGTATTTAGCCAAATAGGATAGGATAGGATTTGTAAGTGACTTCATAAGAGATAAGATTAGATCAGATTGGATTAGCCTAGCAAGTAGATGAGATAAGATTGAACTGGCTTGGATTAGATGGGATGAAATGTTGTCTTCTAATGAGATAGTTTCAGATACAATACAATGACAATGGCTTGAAAGGATTGCCAGTGATTATAAGATCAGAACAGATACCATTTAGATAAGATAGGGTATGATGTAATTGAATAGGTTTGCATATTGGATAGGATGGGATGAGATTGGATAGGTTTGGATACACTATGATAGGATTGGATAGGATATAACACTTATCCTATCTTATGGTCTCTATCTTATCCTATCCTATCCTATGTCTGCACAATTTTCAAGATAGGATAAACCTATCATATGTGGTAATTGCATGTATGCAATGACATCTGCTTCCTCCATCCATAATGAGTCCTGTTCTTGACTCCCCCATCGTTGTCTCAAATGGCCATACCAATGGTATCAGTACAAAGAAACAAATCCAGGGATTTGGAGCTCATGCTGTCCATGTCAGTTCAGATCCAGGCTTTGAGACCAACACTGTCATTCCACCTATCTCTCCCAGCATGACGTATAAACAAGACAGTGTTGGGATCCACAAGGTTTGTCTACTTACTTCAATTGATAAGATAGTCTCATTTGTATATTTAGGGCTTTGAATACTCCAGATTGGGAAATCCCAACCATGATGCCTTTGAGAGCACACTTGCTGCTTTAGAATCAGGTGGCGCATATGCTTTGGTGTTTTTTTCAGGATCTGTGATGACTGTGATGGTGTAGCAGTCATTACCACCTCAATCCCATGTCCTCAGTGTCAACAATGTCTATGGCAGGACTTTTCATTATTTGACATGTGTCACTGCAGAGAATCAGAGGATCCAGGCTTTGTTTATAGATTTAGAATCATCCAACAATGCTACCATTCTATCTGCCATTTGGGAAAATACAAAGGTGTGCTAACAACCCCTTTTTGTGTAGTTGACTGAGTGTTTGTCCCTTAGCTGATATGGATAGAATCACCTACAAATCCTACACTTTGATAGAGTGGATATCTTCTCTTGCCCATTCACATCTCTCAAATCCACTTGTCTTGGTTGACAATACCTTCCTCTCACTATTTTATTCCTCACCGCTGTTGCTCAGTGCAGACCTTGTCATGTGCAATAAACTACCTCCTCATCCTCCAAAACCAATCTTTGCTGCTATCCCTGTAATGATAGCAGTCGCAACAATTGTATGGTGTTTCATGAATCCCAATCTGTTTCAGAGGAGTGTTAGAATTCAAAAGGCAGAGGCTGCAAACATATGTTACTTTCTTTCATTTGGGACTGATTAAAATTGGATAGCTTATAATACACTCAACAAATCCACGTGAAGTAGCTCTCATCTTCCGTTCATATACCCGCAAGATACATGTGAGGGTGCTTCCACTATCTAAAGATATGTCTTGTGTGTATCAAGGCATTCATTTGCTCAAAGACCAACTTGGCTGGTGTGTAGGTCAAACAATGGTATGAACACACATACCCCTCATTCATTCACCCCTCAGGAGCAGTATAGCCCAATCCAGTGACACTAGAACATCACATATCAAATCTCAACAAGAGAAGGATAAAGAACCTGCTAGACTGAGACGTCTCCAATGGATTCAGTCAAAGACCAAAGCTTGAACATAGGAAAATGGGATGCAGAAGTGAGTGACTTCATGTTATATGTCACTCTGCCTGTAATGATTGCTTTTATGGCTTGTGCAGCAGTGGGTTGTCTTCCAAATGGGCTGTAGGTAGAGTCGACTTGTGACTGTTACTTTAGGCAAAGCAGAGTCGGGGATGGTCTGATGAAATGATGAGTCGGATGTTATACCTTTTTTGATTCCTATTCAAATGTTCATAAATATCTTGATATCATCCAAATCGTGACCCATTCAATGCAAATTGCACTCAAAAGCATAGTTTTTTCCCATTTTGATTTTTTGCAGTTTATTACCACCATACTTCTTGCCTTCAGAACAAAACTCTTTAACCCTAAAGCTGCATTTGGAAACATATCTCAGGATCAATCAGATGAAGATAGTTCTGAGGACTCAGACTCAGAAAGTGAGAATATTGACTGTGAAGACAGCAGCTCAGAGGACTGATAATAGGGGAATTCAGATAGAGGTTCGGCGATAGGATTTGACAAGGATTCAGATGCAAGTCCAGCCCAGATCCATAGTTTATTTTGATATCCCCCAAATTTGAATCTCGGATTTGGCTGCATTATTTTTAGTATGAGGTTGTTGCCACACTCTGGCAACTGATCAAACTCCGTTGATTCACCTCAAACCATGCCATGTATAACACAAAGGCAACAAGCAGCTGATACACTTTATAAAGCCTCTCTTGTACAGCTGGTAACAGGTTAGAAGGTCAAAGATGCGCAACAAGAGGTAGGCCGTGCTGCTTAGTCATCTGTGTCATGCCGACAGAGCTGCTGAATCCCAGAATATGACACTTTACTCTGAATCTGAAACTTCGCTACTTTATATATCAAATCCAAGATTCCAAATCCTGATGAATCCGTGTCAAATCTGTCAGGAATCCTCTATCTGAATTCCCCTAATTCCAGCAGTGACTTGGAGTCTGATGTGGGTTCAGAGTCAGACAAGGCCGAGAATCCCATACCGGATGTTAGTAGGTAGGTCTGCCATTGAGGGTCTTAAAATTTTAGTTGACACTCAATTTTTTGGGTATGCTTTAATTTAGCTGCAAAGCTCTTGAAACAACATGAAAGACCTCCAAATAACAGTGATACAGCTTCAAATGGAGCAATGCACGGACACAGCTCTGCAGGAGCAACTTATCAACTCAATTCTATGGCTGGGTCACATGATGGCATGACATACCAGGGCTGTAGATGTGAGTTGGCGCAGGCAGAGAAAATAAGAGTAGATAAAATAGTACATTGTTGTTACATTGTTTCATGTATAAACCAGTTCCTACCCTGGAAAGCTGGATATGGAGTTGTTCTTGCCTAAAAAGGCAATACACGTGACCTTCTAGGTAGAAGGTCCTTAAAAAATTAGTCGATGTGCAGTACTGGATTTTATTTCTGGTACCCCCTTGGAGTCAGAGGATAACTACTATGAGGATTATGCTTCAGAGTCAGAGGATGACTGGTCTGAATCGATCAGGCACATGCGCACAGAGCCATACATATATCCATGGTAGGTTTCAGATAAGTGCAGGATTTGGGAAGGGAGAATGCAAGAGGTATGCAAAAAAAAATTTCAAGACACACCATTGTTTTTCAGGATTAAGGTCTCGAGGAGACCCCCCCCCTCCCCTTATTACCATATAGAGGTATATATTCCCACACCTAAACAGGAAGGTACACTATTGCTGCCAACTAAAACCTGTTCCACTGCCTCTTACCACTACCTACTCATCCACCAGCATTCAATTTGCATTCATCACTGCAGAATCAGTCCCTCATGTTTTTTCATTCTAAATTAGGATGTCAACTTATGTCAACTGTCAGGTACGGATCAGTCATTATGTAAGCTGCTAAATCTCACAAGTTACCTGCTACTGGACCCTTTCAGGAGGCAATTTGGCTTCAATTTGGCTTCAATAGTGTGTGCCAAGGCCTGTCAACTCATTTAATCAAGCTAAACAGTCAGCATAGTGTGCCAGACCCCTAGTGAAAGTGGGTATACATTTCAAAATTAACAATGCTCCGGGACCCCCCCTCCTACCCGGTGTCAGTGCTTAAATTTTTGCATACCCCTTGGGAGAATGTCGGCAAATGACAGGCGGATGTGACTCGGATGATGACGTGTACTTATCAGGGAGTGGCATTAGTAAGACCATCATAATGCGGCTGCTTTATGCCCTAAGCCTGTGTAACCAGCCTCATGGCAGTTTCCCTTATTTTCCAGTCAAGATTAAGGCTCCAACCATACCATCTATATAACCATATAATATGGTTATAACCATATATGTATATGTATCTGTATAGGGGCTTGCTGCCAAAGTGCCCTATACAGTAAATATGCTACAGTATACGGTATAGCCAAAGCGCTGTCATTTCTCACTAGCACTTGTTCATTTTCACATCCTATTGCATCAACAGGAGGTACTAAACAGACTAACCACAATGGGGGATGGACGATGGGGTTGGAGTATGTTGACTAAGTGATGTGGTATGTGCATGACTCCCAAATGATGTAATCAGTGGTCACACTTTTGCAGTGACAACACGTTAATGCTCTTATTCTTTGTGCCATCCCCCTGTTTTGAACATAATGGAACCTTGTCAACTACCTCCTGACATCAATCAACCCAAAAGTGAACATACCGGAAAGATGAGCCTTCTCCACCCATTCTGACTATTCCCCAATGCCCAGCTAGCAGGCTCACTGGAATACTGCCATCCACCTTCATCAAGTGCTCCAACAACCCCTCATATATCTCCTGTCATTTCACAACAGCTTGATAGCCTAGAAGGTAACCATATATTAACTGTGTATGTATACAGTTTAAACAGTATATATACAGTATACACTGTATACTGTATACTGTACTATTATGACCAAGTGTTCAGTAACCTGTAACGCAGGTCACTGAACTGAACCGATTTGGTCCGTGTAACAGGTAACGGTCCTGTTTTGAACGCGTTACAGAACCCAAATGGGCCCTTATTTCCTTTTTGGGCAGCACTCCGTGCCCATTTAGGAAAGTGTATCAGGGTGTAACGGTCATGGGACCGAGAATGATGGCCAGCCTGTGATCACTAGGTGTAACATGTAACACCTGGTGAACACTTGGTCGTAATAGTACAGTAGTCAGGCTATCAGCTGTATACGTATACAGTACGGTTGGAGCCTTAGTCAAGATACCCTCGCAATGTACCAACAAGCAATAATCTAGTTGCGTGCAGCGATACGGATACGGACACGGTCGTGTCCCACTCGTGCCATCTGAATAGTCCGGTGACCGACTCTCTAAGAGACAACCGAACCTCTCGTTAGAGAGTCCGGTGACTTTGGCTGAATTTGTGACATGTGCGGAATAGCCGTGTTTAGTAACCGAGTTTGGCGTATGGGAACTTAGGTACAAATATAACTTTCTGCCCACCTCTCCTTCGGATTCGATGACGAGACACACCTACAACGTGTTTTGTGCCTTTAAAATGTCTAATCCAGCCTCTACACCTTCACGAAACCCAAAAAAGCCACGGAGACCAAGGCAATACCAGAAAAACATGCCATGGGCTAGCCAAAATTTCAGCAGTGGTGGGGATTCAGCTGACGGAACCTTTGCGCTACACTCTGCTTTTCAAGAGGCATCTGAAGCATTCAGAAGTCACTTCCCATCACAAGATAACACCGTATTCAGGTTCAAAGAGCCGCGCTTACCTGCCTCAGTTTTGCAGCTAACAGAGCATTACCTGCATCGTGCTCGAGCCTTATCTGCCCCTTCTGCACCTCAAGTGGCAATTCCTTATTCCTCTCTCCCATCTCAACCCGTTCCTCCTTCCCCACTTTCATCTGAATTCTCTTTTACTTCAACACTTGCAGTGTCTTCCCAGCCATCACTTTCTCCTCTGTCTGATAGCTCTATATTGCTCCAAAGTCCTTTCGTCCCCGATTCTCAGTGTCCTACTACTCCACTGTCACCTATAGATGCTGAATTTCCCTTTGCATCTGATGTACCTGTCAGCTTGTTCTCTGGTGCCGAGGACTTGAGCGCATTTTCTTCTTTACCTATGTCCAATACCTCTCCAATACAACTCGTTGATATTCATTCGAATTTGTGGGATAACTTATATCCCGAATTGTCCAGCAGTCGGAAGCGTGGGCCATCACGTCAAGAAAAGATTGTTAGCGCACTAAAACAACTCACCTCTGTTAAATTGACACCGTTTGATCTTCTCCTACATATTCTTGACCCTCAGCACATTGACCACAGCACTCATGCCTATCACAACGAACTCTTCAAACATGACCGACTGGAAACGCTTCTCGACACGGTCATGTCTCACAAAAAGGGCAAGGAGCTTCTAGATGCTTGGATGACACCACATGCATGGAGAACTGTTCATGCGCTGATTCAGGAGGAAGTCAGTCAATTGGACAAGTTGTACAAGCTTTCAGGAACCAAGGCGATTACACCCGAGTACATCGAGGACTTCGAAGTCATTGATCACTCAGACGATGCACCTGAACTTTTCAATATCCTCAAGCTAGCTTGTGAGAGTTCCTGTCCTTGTACAATACGCGATCCAAAAATTGTAAGTTCTTTCTTTAGCTTGCAGCCGTCGTATTAATCATTCCCTAGGTATGTAACATCATAATCCACCAAGTGCTATACCAGCGCTCCGCATATAACTGTGGCTTTGCTGGCCAGTTCGGACTTTTTCTTTGGGCAAATGGTGCATCGAAACAGGTGATAGACGCGGCTCATCATTGCAGGCTCTCAGTGTCATACAAATCTGTTTGGCGGATTGTACACCATTTAGGTGATTTGGCGGTGCAGTTAGCACAGGAATCTGCTAAAGAACATCCCGGAATGTTCAATTACGACAATCTGAACATGGCGACTTCGATACATGTCGAGCAACGTGAAGACGGTCCAGCCAAAGTAACTTCTGGGACATTCGCAATGTGGATCCCACTTGTAAATGCGACTTTTGATGACATGCACATCAAGCCAGTTCGAGAACGCTTCTTCAATACGAAAGGTCTTCACAGACAGGATTTCACACCAACAAATGATCAGTGCCGAGCTCTAGGCCATCAATTCCTGGTCCACGTTATCGACATCCTTACTCGACATTGCAAGGGGTTATCCTACCTATCATCTGAAGCTTCACTCCAACACATGCCTCGTCGCCCTCGCCCCTCTGACCGAACCAAGTTCTTCCCCCTTGGTGTCTCAACAACTGAAGAGATTGATGTTGAGGGCAATCTCTCCATACACGATGAGTTCTGCCGTGATCATCTTATGCTCAGTCTCGACAGACTGGTTCAATATCTAATGCTGAGCATCAATGATCAGATGACAAACTCACGAATTCGGTCAGCTCAGCTTGAACGTGCAAAGGATGTGAATGTATGGGAGCGACGCGAAGCACTTCAGACAGTGTGGGGTGCATTTCATGCACTTATGAATCTGATATGGCTGCTATTACATATTCATCAGGGGTCGTTGCAGGAGCTAGGGAGCCTTACCTGGTTTTTTAATATCATGGAGAAAACTCGACTC